>JAVSBS010028862.1:40604-65989 GCA_033124195.1 Coracias cyanogaster | reverse complement strand
TGCCTAACCACCCTCTCAGTGAAGAATTTCCTCCTAATATCCAATCTAAACCTCCCCTGACGCAACTTGAGGCCATTCAGATTAAGGTAACACAATTATGAGCTCTAACTAGAACAGAACAGACTGTAAGACACTGGAAAAGTGCATCCAGTGTAAACTAAGCAACAAATGAAGGAAGGGGAGAAAGTACGTGCTCCCTGAACCTGGATGCTATAATAAAAACAGAATTTTGAGTGTAGTCAAGACTTGGGACAGGATTTAGATTCTTGATGTTATTCGCTTAATTTAAAAAGAAATTTAAAAAATACTTCGTCTGTATTTGATAAGCATTTGATATTATTTCCCTTGCTGTGAAGAATAGCTAGTGATGTTAATTATAGATGATGTTTAACTTCCTTTTATCTTTGTTAAAATTATTTTTAAACAGCATCAAAATATATCATTTTTATCAGCATTTATTGCTTATTTGAAGTAAATTAACCTAAGGCTGACACTGGGTGATGTAAGTATTTGGAGTTATAATTAGGAGGTTATATCAATGCCTGTACTGGGTCAGGTCATGCCTAGGGTACTGTCTTACCTTTAGACCACAAGAGGTGCCTAGGAAAAGCCTAAACATGTAATGATATTTCCTCAGAAACCTTTGCTATTCGAAACCCAGGAGCTTCCTGAGATGAAGGTAGTGTCTTGGATGGGTTTTTATCCAGTCAGCTTTTCAGCTGGTAACCACAAGAATAGAACTATACTACTCAGTGGCAGAAATTTTCCTAAGAATTAAAAAATTATCTGTGTTGTATTTGTTTTCATAGCACGAAATAGAACTACGTAATGAAAGCAGGGCAGATTTAATCGAGAGCTCACTTACCTGAACTCTCACTTGAAAAGAAACTGGTCATTGTCATAGATGACTCCCTTCCAAAGTGAACAGAAGGCCCGATATGCAGACTGGACCCATTTCTTAAGGAAGTCAGCTGCCTCCCTGGGGCCCAGGTTAAAGATGTGAAGAGAAGGCTTCCACTCCTGGTACAGCCCTCATATTATTATCGATTATTGATTTTTCAGGTATGCAGCGGTGATGTTGTCACAAGAAGTCCAAGGGCAATCAAGAGAGACTTCAGGGCCTTGGCACTACTGGTTAAAGAATCAGGAACACAAGTAGTGTTCTCCTCTATTTCCCCAGTTGCAGTGAATGACTAGGGAAGAAACAGGAAGAGCCAGCAGATAAATATATAGTGTCACAGACAGAAATTTGGTTTTTATGATCTGCTGGTGACAGATGGGGTACACCTGTCTGAAAGCGGGGAAAGGATTTTTCCACAGGAGTTGGCAGGGCTCATAGAAAGAGCGTTCAACTAGATTTGAAGGAAGGTGATAAAACCAGGCTCACTAGAGATAAGCCTGGAGGTGACACATCAATGTTTGTGGGATGGCATGCTAGCAAGGTCCTTCAGTCTGCCATGTCAGTGGAGGTAGGGGATGGGGTATCATATGATAGCAAACACACAAGGGATATTGATGGGCTAGAAATTACAGTAGTGCCTGGGAATGGTCAGGTAGGAATTAGGTCTTCTCCCTCCAAAAAGGTGACAGCATCAATAGCACAACTGAAATGCATCTACACCAATGCAAGCAGCATGGGCAACAAACTAGAGGAGCTGGAAACTATTGCACAGCAGGAAAACGGTGACATAGTTGCTACCACAGAAACATGGTGGGATGATTCACACAGCTGGAGTGCTGAATTGGATGGCTATAAACTCTTCAGAAGGGATAGGCTAGGAAGGAGAGGCTGTGGAATGGCCCTGTATGTTAGGGGTTGCTTTGATTATCTAGAGCTCAATGATGGTGGTGATAGGATTGAATCTTTATGGGTAAGAATCAGGGGGAAGGCCAACAAGGCAGATATCATGGTGGGAGTCTGTTATAGACCACCCAGACAGGATGAAGTACATTCCTTAAGTAGTTTTCATAAGTAACTTTGAAGATTATTTATGGCATGAGCTATGGATCCCACTAAATTTAGCTTTCTTTGTGCAACCCTTGATGATCAAATCACTACCATACCCCACTTGTTGGCTTCTCTGCTCCCAGACGTTACCATAGGGAGAGAGAACCCAACACTGGAGCATTTTCCTCTCCCTCTGCTCGGTCATCTGAGCATATGACCAGGACTTCTGTCTTGGGCATATGTGGTGGTTTTAGTAAAGCTGCAGCGGCTCCCTGCAGCAGCCGAGCCACGTGGCCACTGCTGCTGCTCCCCCCCGCCCCGCCCCGCCACAGCCTGCAGACAGGGAAAGAAAAAAATTTTTAAAATGCCTTTTTGAGTTAAGGAAAGTTTAATACCGAAACACGTAAGAAGCAATTGCAGTAACAAAAGCAATAACAACAGTAAGAAAGAAGTTATACACAGAAATAAGCAATACTGGGGACAAAGGAAGGGAAACAGAGCAATCACACACGCCCACGCCAAACCGCCGAACCTGGAACTGGCCCTGAACCGGAACTGGCCCTGAACCAGAACTGGCCCTGGGGCACGATGTCAGCATGGTATGGAATAGCCTGGCTGCACCAAATTAACCCTGTCCTGGCCAAAACAGGACAGCATAGTACTGTTCTGCAGTGTCCCTGCAGGTCATCTCAGCAAATGCCTCTGTCTCTTTATCTATTCTTCAACAGCTCAGCGCTTTCACTGTCCCTGTCTAGGCACTTACAGTAAACTTTTTCATCTCACTCCCGCTGAGGGTTCTTCCCAACTGCAGTATGTAATTTTCTCAGAAAAGGCTAAAAGACACATGCCTTATCTTCTCACTGGGGCACATAATCACATGTGATAGTAAGATACTCTGCCCTCAGAGATAGAGCATATTTGCTCGGTGTGACTGCCAGTAATATTAGCTGGTGTTCTCTCTTTGTCCAGTCCTGCTTTCACTTGCAGTGGTTAGGTTGAGAAGCATGCATGAAACATGTAATGTGGGAACTGAAATTAAAATTGTGTTGACTTGTGCAGCACAATACATCTGCCTCTTGTGCACAGAAAGTAGCCAAACCATTGAATTTTTTTGCCGTGTTCTGTTGCTTTAATTTATAAAAGTGCATGCTTCGGTTTGGAATTGACTCCAAACAGATTAGCATTTGTGCAGAACCTATCTCCTAAAATAGACAAAACTTTGATAAGAGATGTTATTGTGGTGGGGACAGTGGGAGGGATTCAAAAGCATGCATTTTAAGTATGTTCGGACTGTTACCAAGTCAGAATTGTATTTGTGCTCTCTGCCTTGCATCATGTCTGCATTATCCCCCCAGGATTCTTGAGATACCAATCTCTCGTCATTAAAACAAGAACAGTCAAGTGATTGAGATTCCTGCTTGGTTTATCACATTTGGAAAGCTAGCATGTTTTCTACAGTAAGACATGACAAACTACATCTATACTACAAAAATGATGTAAGAAAATAACTTGCAGCTAGCAGGTGAAACATTATTTTGTATGCAATTTAGACTGAAATTAACATTTATTGCTCATGCATTGCTCTATCCATTTATTGATGCTTTTACTACTATATACTGGAAGCTGCTCATGTGAGCATTAGGAGGTATTTGGTGGGTTCCCAAACTAGTTAGTTAGAAAGTACGCATTTATTTAGCACATTTAGTGAATTAATTCCACCATGGAGGAGTTCACTCATATGTTTGGAAGGAAGGAATTCAATTGACAAGTACAAAAATAATTCTAACTGTCATTAATACAGTGCAGCACTTTGTTGACAGTGGATTTGGAACAGTGGAATAAAAGATTATGAAAACTAGCAAAGACTAAAGCTTCATGTTCTCCTATTTTTACTTACTAGTATGACTGCCTTTATTTTACATTACTTTAAGTTTAGGTGCTTTCATATTCTGTTAACACAGCTGTCTTTGAGTGTTGTCCCCATCTAGCAGTTGATTCCAACTGTAAGGAGGGGCCGTTAGTACTATAAAATAAAGAATATACCCATCTCGTTTTGGAGTACCCCTTTGTATAGTTTTCTCATTTGCTTTAATATTGCTATTATTGGTGTTATTGTTGTTATTAAAATCATAGAATGCTTTGGGTTGTAACATAGAATCATAGAATCATTCAGGTTGAAAAAGACTTCTAGGATCATCTAGTCCAACCTTCAAACATCTCCCTATCACCTAGACCGTGTCTCTAAGCACCACATCTACCCGTTTTTTTAATACCTCCAGAGATGATGACTCCACCACCTCCCTGGGCAGCCTGTTCCAATGGCTAGTCACTCTTTCAGTGAAGAAATTCTTCATGATATCCAATCTTTAACTAGATCAGGTTGCTCAGAGTCCCATCCAACCTGACCTTGAATGTTTCCAGGCATGGGGCAGTAGCAGTTAATCTTTTAGGGAATGCATGGTGTTCTTGCCATGGGCATATTTTTTTTTTTGATGCAGAAGAATTTATTTTGAACAATTGAGTTTTCTTGCCTGAAGACGTCAGCCATCACTAGAAAGTTGAGATGTTAATTAATCATACCAGAAAAATGAGAGAGGAAAAAAAAAAGAAAAATCAATCTGACATGCATTTATAATCTTAGTTCTGAAGTTTTGTTACCCTAATAACTTTGTAAAACCAGAAGGGTTTTTTCTGGCCAAGCACTGAATAGAACTTCTCAATCTCTGCCTACAATGTTATCTTATTTTCACCCTGATCACGTTGTGATTATGTGAAAGAAGAAAGAGGCAGAAAGGAATTTTACAAATAGAACAATTGAATAAGTTTATTTTCATTCTTGCAAATAACTTATTTTGCTCGTATTTCCTCTCTAGCAGAGGAAAATGTCAGCCTAAATGGTGGAGTTTTCAGAAATATGTGAAGTACTAAAAAGAGTTAAAAGCAGATTATTTTACTAGAGGTCTGGTTAGTCCTATTGATTAGTCATAGAAGTATAATGTCTGTTAATGATCTTCATAATTTGCAGTGTAATTCAGTCTGTTGTGTAAAAATAGAAATATGCATATATTTTTGGAAGAGTGCTTAAAACACAAAGAAGGTACAAAGGTATGCATCAGAATCAATACTTTTAAGGCCTAAAATAGCTATGAGAAGAACTTTTTTTTCCCTGAACTGACTTCTGGAAAATGGAGAGCATCATAAATGAAGATATTCACATTGGATTTTTGGTGATTGGAAGAGGGCATAATGGAAACTTTTACAAAATAGTGAGGAATCGAAGCAAAAAATTGACAAACGCACAAATATATTCATTCCATATTAATAGTTATATAATTTTTCTATATACATATATACAGTATATCTATAATGTATACACCCATGTAATGATTCCATTTTCCAATACAGTGGCATGACATTCAGGAATTTTGTGTTGCTTCTGTTTCTCAGTGGAGTGACTGGTCCTTGCTTGATGCAACTTATGTTGAAATCCATCTGCCACATGTCGCTATATTGGAGATTTTGTTGGATTAAATTGAACTGCTTTCTCACAGAGCTGCAACTTTCAAAATCATTTTGCATTAAGAAAAAAAGAAAAGTATCTCTAGCTATGAAGATTCTGTAGAGCAGGGAAAAGTGTGAAGAGGAAGGAGCAGCAGAGAGGAGCTGTTATGGACTGACCACAGTCCTCCATTCCCCATCCCCGTGCACCGCTTGGGGAGAGGAGGTAAAGGAGTCCAGAATGAAAAGATAAAATTGATCCTGTGAAAATGTGGTGGTAGTAGGGAAGTGTTTTAGATTTGTCTTTGTTTCTCACCATCCTACTCTATTTTTAAGTGGCAACAAAATGAATTTATAAGAAAGCAGCTGGGTGGGCATCAGGCAGCCAGCCAAGCGGCCTATATCCCATGGTTTTGAAATATGCATACATGCTTCTTTTGGTCCCACCTTCCCTCTGCTTTCTCCGTTAACTCACAGATTACAACTGTTATTAAAAATATCTGAATTCAAAGCACCATGGTTGACACAGAATACTAGTAGACTGGATGAATGGTGCCAGAAATAATCTAGTGCAATTTCTAAGAACGTGGCTAGGGAAGAATGTGTTGTTTTAATCCATTTGAAAAGTTATGTGGACGTTGTCCTTGAAAAGATCAGGCAGTGAGACAGGACCTGTCTTATGTTACTGGTGGGAAGTTCTCCTTCTGCTTGAGGAATTGGCTGTGTGGATTCTCAGTCACAGTTATCGTGCAGGTCAAAAGGACATCTCTACCTGGCTTTTAAAAATGAGTATCACTCGTTTTCATAGAAAAACATCACTGGAGTTGTAGCTTCCTTAAAGTGCAGGGAGGAATATGTTTTATTTTAGAATCTCATCTTGACTGTCAAGGACACTGAGAAATATTTTTTTTGGTATACATTACAGTTAAAATAGAAAATTAATTTTGAGGTTTTGGACCTGATTTTGCAGCTTTGTAGAGGTGCACTCAGAATAACGTGGTCTGAGTTTCAAACTAATTTCAGTATTCACAGGAAAGGAAGAGCTATAAATGAATGGACTTTTGTCTAATACTGAAGTTCTTTGGTACTTCAGACATACGTTAAGGGAGTTTTCTATTATAAGCTACTGTGCAGAGGCTATCTCTTTGCTGTAGTGGATATTGAGAGCATTAACAATTTATAGCCTTTCTTCTTAGACAAAACTCCCTTTGATTTGGAGTGGTTTAGTGTAGTAAAGCTCTGGGATTTGGAACACTGACTTTAAAAGACTAACTTCACCAGAAGAAGCACAGGAGAATTTTTTAAGAAATAATTCGTAGTAATAAGGAAGGTTTTGTTACTTTCTATTTATAATGCTAAATTAGGATCCAATATAAACCACTGTTAAAAAGCTAAGAGTGGTAACATATCCACCAGGGGACAAATTATTAAGAAGTTATAATTTGATGGGGGAAAGCTGATGTTATCTACAAAAATAAATAAGAGCCCCATGGCTGCATAGAACTGCCTTATTAATAGTTGCACTGGGCATCCTGTTGAAATAGCTTTATTTATCACATTTTTATAGCTAGCACCATTGAGCTTTCAGCTTCTGGGAGAAAAATACTAAAGTACAATATTGCTCTTCCAATGTAGCAATCGAAGGGTTTCTAAACCAAGAAAAATGGAAGAGAGGCTATAGGAGGAGGAGGAGAACATCACACAGCTGGTTTAGAAAGAAATTTATTTGATTGGACTCCTTGTGTGAGGTTGTTACTAAAATTTCTGTGTGTCACTGAAATTTAGGAAATACTTTCTCGGCTCTTAAGGGCTCAGAGTCTAAAGACTGAGCAGAGCTTCCTACAACTGTCCTATGTCTGCTGAAATATGAGGTCAACAGGGAGGGAAATATGAGGGGAAGAGTTGGAGACAAATTATTGAAATATGATAATGATTGTTTCAGTGACTATCTGCTTTTCCAAGGTTCTTTGTCAATGTGGAATGAGGAAAACACTTTTACAGATAACAGGGTAATGTTTTCCCCCTAAGGAGCTCTTCTATTGTTTCTGCAAAAATGGCCAATTATGACTTATTTGGATCTGAATGTTTGTCTTCTAGAAATTGTATAAAAATGACCCAGTCATTTCACATAGCTAATACTACATTGCCAGATGTCACTGACCTCCGCTAATTAGTAACTTGAATGATGTTTAACACATAACCTGGAGGTGAAAAGCTCTATGCATCATTGACAGTACTCCAGGACATTCACTTGTGTCAAAAAAAGAGAAAAATGAACTAGCATTCAAGTTTTTTCATAGCCTCACTGTTATCACAAATCTTCACAACAGAATTGTCATTTAGAGTTGCGTTATGGGCCTCCTTGTTCTCCTTGCTCCTTCCATTGCAGCTGAAGTACATGATGTTCTCTTGAAGACTTTTTCATATTCTGAGCAGATACTCTCCTTAGTCCTGATGCTCCTGTTTCTTTCTTACCCTTGATTTTTGTATAATTTAACAGGGCAGCTACACTCCAGTGGTTTACCTAGTAGCTATAGGTTCAAGCTTTCCAGTTTTAGTAAACATCTTTTGCTCTTCATGTTTAATGAGAATTTTTCTCAGTCTGTTCTTTTTTTGCCTGTCTCCACAGCTCACAATGTCATCTGTGTATTGATGACACTCAAGTTACGTGCCTCTTTACTTTTTATTCTTCTCCATATTCTTGCTTTTTGTATCTCAGATTATTTTAGTGTTTGTGAAATTAAATCCAATTATTTTAAAGCAAACATAACCAAAATAGGAATTACTTTCTTCTTTCCATGAGTGAACTGTCAGTTGTGCTGCCGAATCTTTGGAAATTTGGTGGTGTTTTTCTTAGTGTTCCATTTTGCCCCATCCCCTTTCTAGATATCTTCTATAACTAGATGTTATCTTTAAATGGAAAGAAGAAAACTCAATCTTGATTTTCCAAAATAATCTTTCTGGTCAATTAACTAAAAGGATGTGGAAAATCTCATGGTTTTGTCTCTGCTGTTGAAACATTTATTTCTTTACTGGCTTTTCACTGGACAAGGTGCATACATTGGTGGTTCTTATGTTTCTTCTATTGTTGACATTCTGCTTTCTCTCTGCTTTCATCTGTCTAAAATCTTCTTACCTTGATTTTGTCACATATTTAATGGAAAAATATATATGTTAAAGTTCCTTGAACAATTTTTGTCTCTGTCTTGTAGCATTCCATTTTCAGGCTAATTTTAAAAAGTATTTTTATGACTGTAAATAACGATTATTTAAGTCACTATCTCACTTTTTCTAGCATGATGGGTGTTACTTTTAATGGAATCAAGTTTGCCATCACTAAACCTAATGGCAAAACTATTTGAATAAATAAGTAAAAAAGGTGAATGAAAATTATGATACAGTTGTTATTCTGTTCTTAATGAGATGTTATGTACAAAATTTTTTACGTACATATAGAAATACAAAAATTTCATTTTTTGTAGTCTCAGTTATTCAGTATGACTTAGAACATGATATAAGTTTAATCCTCCACAATATCTCTCATGTTCACCTGGTTTTGTGAGCTCATATCTGGAAGCTGTAATACAGCTGTCTTTGGACATCCCAGGGTCAAGATATAGTGTGTTGGCTGTGCCTTTCAGAAATTTTTTTCAGGGAGGTTTTTAATTTGCAGAGTCTTCTGAAGTGTCATATCTTCCTTAACTGTTTGTAGCTGAAAGGTAAGGAGGTCTTCTTTACTCTGGCATCCCACGCCAGCGTGGCTGTCTTCCACAGCAAGTCAGCATGGGGCAAGGTGGCCCATGTTCTGGTGCTGCCTCCTACTTCCCATTTCCATGTTCCTTAGCAGCAATGAGCACGTGTACAGGAAAATAAACTTCTACTTGCCAATGCTCAAGTTCCAAACCAACATTTTGTGGCACTCTGGTGCCAGGGGACTCTTTTTTTCTGTTTTCTCTGTTATTTAACCTAGAAGGTTGAGGAGTATGAAATTACATTGAAATACCTTTGCTTCCTTGGAATAAAGAGAATCTTGACATTTCCCATCAGCACCTAAAGTTTAAAACACTATTTGTAAAAAAAATAAAATGAAATATTGTTTTCAAAAGATCTTGGAGCCTTCTAAAATCAATCTTATTTGCCAAAAGGCAGGAAATGCTTTAAAACTCAGTGTGCTAACACAGATGTTAAATCTTAAAGGATTCACATATAATTTATTCAATACATTAAATTTACTATATGTGGTATAATTTCAGAACGTACATTAAAAATATGTTATGAAATCTCATTCCTACCTGCTGAATGGCTGCCAAGATTGGTAAGGCAATAACATTTTGTTGTTTTACCCCTTCAGCACAATCTCGCATTCAATTTTTAAATGTTCATAAAAACTGTAAAAGCCTCAAAACTCCAGATTGGAACATTCTAAAGTTTGAAAGTCACAGTGCAACAGCTTTGGGTTTTTTTTTAATAACTCTGTGGGAGCAGGGCTAAAAACCCTACTTCTGCACATACTCAAGTTTTGAGTTGCTGACTTCCAGGTTTGGAACTGCACTTTCCTCTATAAACCTGTCTCTGTTAAATATAAGCCAGGTGTATGTTTTGTGACATTTAGAAATCTTTGCAGAAGACAAAGAGAGGAATGCACAAGTAGATGGGTAGGTGGCGTTTGTGAAAGTTCAGTCTTGGACAGAGTCCTGTGTCATTAAATCACCCAATGCTGAGGGTTTGTGAAAGTCGTAATAACTCTGAATTCTTCTCTAATATGCTTAGTTTTTTCTTTTTACGTTATCATACTAATTCTGACATTTTTCAGCAATTATTTGTTTGCATGGTGAATAAAATAAGCCAATTAAAACTTTGGCTACCTCATGAATTGGCAGGGGATGTACTCACTTTGTTATATACTTCAGGCCAGTGTATTTGAAATAAAATTAGGTTGACATCAGCTCCTTGAAGCCATATATAGCTTCATATAATACTTGGTTTAAGTGTGAAATGATATATCTATCAGGGGATCTCAGTACTTATTGAATTCCAAACCCTGGAAAATTTGATTGTGAATTGATGCTTATTTTCATATATTCCACACTTCTTGCTTTATAAGAAACTGTAATTTTCTAACTGTATATTAACAGTAAAAGCTGGTTCTGAACAAATGAAAACACACAATGTTATTCACAGGAGAACTGGCTGCTAGATGTGGTAATTGGAGGGAAGATACTGCAGTGACTGTAGCCAATTAGTAAAGCTGTCCATATAGCGTTGGACTTCCTGTATGAGCTTCTGACCTACCACTTCATGTGAAAGCCTAACCAGGATGCCTTTAGTCCCCAGAAACCAGCTGTTTCTTTTTGGTGAGCGAAAAGGGAAAGCTGTGTAAAGGGGAAGTCCCTTTTTAATATTTTACCCTAGTTTTTCCCATAAAGGATGATCACTCTCTGAGGTTGAGTGTTTGTTAGGAGCCTACTGGCCAGATAGGCAGCTCCAGCAATAATGGCTGCAAGGACAAGGGATCACGACTCTGTGGAAAGCAAGGAAGATGGTTCCTCTGAAGTACAGAGAGGTATAAATCATTCTTGAGTGGCTTTACGTATTTGCTGGAGGCAAGGATGTCATTATACCAAAGCAGGCCTTAAAATTTCTGGTAACCATCAAAACCACCACTAACTCTGTGGCTGCTAATTTGCTGCTAATGTCTTGCTGGTGTACTTCTCTGTGGCTACATTCTGTCTTTGCATTTATGATCCTGTTTCTTTATGGCCTCTTTACAGTCAGCTTTTGGACTCCAGCATCCCGTGTTCACTGAGAGCTAATTAGGCTGGAAGGCACCCTCACCAAGCAAGTCACAACACTTTGAAGCCATTCTATTTCTGGACTGATGTGAACAATAAGCCAATATTAGTCGTGTTTGTTGACATATATTATTATATTTATTGCCATTATACCCCAGCTCCCCAGAGTATTGTTTAAATACATGATATAAGAGATGAAATCAAGCAGATAATGAAAAAGAAAAAAGGAAATATTATGTAGTTGTTAATTTTTGGTATTGTGTAATTAAACCATCTTCTTTAATGTTATTTTTGCCAGTATCTAATTAGCTGAGCCATCTGTCTAAGAAGTGCTGGACCATCTGTCTGGAAGACTGTTCTCTTCATTTTTTGGTTCTTGACTAATTAACTTCTTTCTCTATGAAATGTAATAGTACATTCTGTTTCTACGCTTTAAAGAAGTTCATACATAAAAATGCATATGAATGTGTACCTGTCTACATGTATATGGTATGAGTATCTGTATAGCTATAGGAGCATAGTTCTTCCGGGAGATCTAATCGTACTCAGTTGTGTGAGCAGCTTCCACTGTAGGTGAAAGCCATAACATTCTTTGTTGACCTTTAAGTACAACTAATACATATCTCACCTAACACATTCTAATTGACCAGTCCTTGTGTTCAAATTTAAAATTTTCTATCCACATTTACTGATTAAAGTTATAAATGTAGAAAGGGGGTATAGTAAAGTCAATTACTTAGGGGTTTGTTTTGCATTTTGCATTTTTTTTCTGGAAATTCATCAAATAATTTAGATTGGAAGGGACCTACAGATGTCTTATTTGGAAACTAACTTTGTTGCTGCATGTTGGGCATGAACCTCTTGACAGTTATTTCTTAAATGGGAGGAGTACGTGAATATTATTCACTGCTTCTAGACTTTCCATGATTACCTTAGAAGAATGCTAAAAGAGATTTGGATAAATGAGCTTATATTGAAGATTTTCTTTCAGTTTCTATTGGAGCAAATCTCTTTAGTTTTCCTGCTGAAGCTAGAATAGTTAAACTTTTAAGCAAGACTCTTGTTCATCCAAACAGAGAAGTTACTGAAATATATTTATTGTTCCAGCAAATACTATTAATTTTAATACTGGCAACTTAACACAGATGGGGTTTGGATCTATACTTTTCTGCATTGTGAAGATAATACTTCCATTATATAGCTTGAGTTGGAATTTGTTTCTTCTCTGGCTGAAATTTCTCTCCTCCCACTACCCTTTGAAAATGCCAGGAGGGATTTAATCTGAAGTTTTTGAAGCACTTTACAAACACCAGTGATGTAATGTTTGAAACATTGCTATAGTTATTTACAATTGAGCTTTTAGAAAAAGGTGCCTGCCATCAGTTTGAGACTTGAGTTCAATCTTAGAGTTAAGTGTGCACCAAAGCCATGTTTCTGCTCAGTCTAATTTTGTGTCAAATCTGTGTGGGGCTTTGTGGTTTGTGTATTTTTTTTAACTGAAGAAAACAGTATGTGTTCAAAAGTGAACTGTCACTTCTTCATCGGACTATGCTAGGTCAAGTTCAAGTTGCACCTGTCAAGTTCAGTCTTGAGAGTTGGCCACATTGACTTCTCATTTTGCAGTGCTCCACTAGTGACTATTACATAATTAATATTTATTTATGCCTACTAGAATGTAGTTATGCTGAAGACTGCAAAATTAGAAACAAACTTAACCAAGACATTAAATTTATAGAAATGCTTGAAAGATTATATTGATAGCAGGACTTGTAAAAGCTGCGCTGCTGTAGATAGTGTCAGCTTGCTATCAGAAACAAACTGATGTGCTACCTTAAACCCTACTCATTAGCCCATGTGGCTACATTCTTTGTGAAGATGCATAGCAGTAACGGATGTCCTGTTCATTCTTAGTTTCTCTAGCACTAACATTAAAAATCCCATTTCCTCTTTCCCCACGGTGAACAAACTTGGGTGTCTATAATGTGGTCAATGGATTTTGTTGTCAGCTTCAGTAGAATTATAATATTAAAAACAGTATGCAGAATGCTGAAGGTTGTATTTTGTCATGTGAAAATTGGAGCTTATAATTAAGAAATGCAGGAAATAAAGGATCTGAGCAGGATAAACTTTGGCTGTGTAGGCCTTCATGGTGAATCAAATATCCAACATGGTATGCATATTATGTTTGCACTGCTTATCTGAACTTCATGGGAATATTAGCAGAAGATATCAAGCAGGAGAAGATGTCAATTTAACAGAAGCAGTGGTTAACATAGACATCTTCAAGTGAACCTGGTTTTGCACGTGCTTTCTGAAATAATACAATCCATATGTGTCTGCCTGGTCTTTCAGAATTAAAACTTTAAGGTCATAATCTTCTACTGACAAAAACCAGGTTGTTGTTATTCTGTTGGGACTTTTTTTTTTTTTTATCTTTATGTACTGAAGATTCAGGACACAATTTTCTTATATTTTTCCACAATGAAATGACATTTACCTTGGGTTGTTTTCCACCTATCTTCCCCTTGAATGTTACCAGTAGGCTAGGTTGAATATCTGCATTTTCATTTTGTGGGAAACTCCCCCAAATTTCCTGAAGATTAGTAGAAAAAAAATAGCTATACATAGAAATGTTTGTTCTATATGCGGTGCTTGAGGATATGGTGTAGTGGTTAGAGAGATGCTAGGAGAAAGTTTGGACTTGATGACCCTGGAGGTCCTTTCCAACCATAATGATTCTGTGATTCTGTGAACCTCAGGGGGTCTGAGGTCCAACCTCCTTTTTATTGCAGGGTGAGCTCTGAGGTCAGACCAGGCAGCTCAGGGCTTCAGCCAGCTGGGGCTTAGAAACCTCTGAGGATGGAGACAGTACAACCTTTGTGGGCAGCCCATACCGCTGCTTGACTGTCCTCATGGGGAAGAGTGTGTATTGACTAGTCCTCTCAATCTGGTGATGTCAGCAAACTTGATGAGAGTCCACTCTGTAATCCTCCAGTTTATTGATAAACTCCCCTTAGATTCTGTCTGACCTGCTCCTGTTTCACTTTATGCCCACTGTCTGTCAGCCTCCCACTCCGCACCACTGTGAAGAGCCTGTGTGGAATCCTCAGTGACCTCCCTGTACACACAGGGAGCTGTTGTTAGGTCCTCCCAATAGCCATCTCTTCTTCAAACTGAACAAAACCAGCTACCCCAGAATTTTCTTACAGGGTAAGTGCTTCAACCCCACTGTCTTCGTGGCCTCCCTTGAACTCCTTTCTGTTTTTCAGTCTGTCTTGTACTGGGGACCCAACAATGGATTCAGTAATCCAGATGTCATCTAACAAGTACTGACTAGAGGGGGACAACCACTCCTCTCGGTCTCTGCTTCTGCCACTGTTCACACAGCCTAGGCTGTCATTGGCCATTTTTGCTGTGAGGACTCAGTATGGCTTTACCAAGGGGAATTCATGCTTGACCAGACTGCTAAACTTTTACAATGAAATGACTGGTTTGGTAGTTGAAAGGAGAGCAGTGGGTATCATCTGCCTGGACTTCAGTAAGGCCTTCAATGCTGTCTCTCATAAGATCTCACAGTAAAGCAGTTGATGGGCTGGGTAAGCAAACAGTGAGGTGGATCGATAATTGACTGAATGGCTAGATCTAGAGGCTGGCAGTCTAGTTGGAGGACAGAAACTAGCAATATACCCCAAGGGTCAATACTGAGTCCAGTCCTGTTTGACATCTTCATTAATGATCTGGATGGTGTGGCAGTATGTACCCTCAGCAAGTTTTTTTGTGATACAAAGCTAGGAGGAGTGGCTGATACACCATAGATATGTGCTGCCGTTGAGAAGGACCTCAAAAGGTTGGAGCAATGGGCTAACACGAACCTCATGAAGTTCAACAAGGAGAAATGCAAAGTCCTGAACCTGGAGATGAATAGCCCTATGGCACCTGCATACACCGGGAGCCACCTACCTGGAAAACATCTTTGCAGAAAAGGCACTATGGGTTCTAGTGGACACCAGATTGAACATGAGACAGAGATGTCTCATTAACTACTACCTTCTTCTAAGCCTGATCATATAGCTAGATATTTACCCATCTTCTTGTCCATTCAGTGCACCATAATATCGGAACAGGGATACAATAACATTGTAAATAACAATTTTTAAAGTCTTGCTAAAGTCAAGGTAACTGTTCTCCTATTGCCCCAAAATACAGTTGTATTATTATGGAAAACAATTATGTTGGTTAGGCCCGATTTACCCTTGGATACCTCTGCTGAAGCTGACTATTAGTCACCTTCTTCTCCTCTAGGTTCCTTGAAATGTGCTCCAACAGGACCTGCTCCAGGCATTTAAGTGAGACAGACCAGCCTGTAGTTCCCTGATCTGCCTTTTTTTTTTGAAGGTAAGAGAGCTTTTGCCTTCCTCCAGCTATCAGGAGCCTCTCCCCAACTCCACCATTTCATAGTCCCTCCAGCCAAGACTGCCATTATCATATCTCAAATCAGTCCTAATTAGCAAACTGACAGCTCTCCATCAACATTAACTCAATAGAAAACAGAAAAGATCCTGAATTAACAGCAGGGAACTCCACTTGTAGAGGAATTCAGAGGCTAAAGGCAGTCTAGCAATGAAGATGGTAGAAGGTAGCTAAGGTATGGCAGACACCTGGGTTCATACCACTTCTGTCTAATTTGACACAGCAACTTGGATTTGTCTCATGGTTGCAACTCCCAGCCAATACTGGGTTGGATCTTTACTGCACATGTGCAAACCAAAACTTGTAAGGGTGACTACAGAACATCAGATAGGACAGAACAGAGGTTTCTGAGCCACAAGAAGCACCTTGTTGTGGCCTAGCTAGCTATTACTGTAGCTAAACTCCATACCTACCTACTGCATTTCCATCTAATTCTGGTATGGTCCTGGTCTGCTGGCCCCTGAGGATTTTTTATTTTATCTGTCTAACAACACAGAATACCTATGTCAACTGGAGTAGTATGTTAGATAGCAAACATCCTTGGTGCCACAATATTTTGAAACCCAGATAGATTTCAATCCAGCAAAGATAACTGCCAAGCCACAATCCAGAGATAGGAAAGCTCGTATATCCCTTTCTGTGTATCAGCTGCCAGAAACTTGTGGTGCACTTCTGGCTCTGGCTTTGCTGGTTAATCTGGTCCGTGACTGCCCGCAAGTATGTCCTTTGTGGATGGCTCTTCCAAGCCTGTGTTCCCGTGTATGTTTTGCTCAGATGACAACAAACACACCGACTGCCTTCTCACTTTAGACTATACCATCAAACTGTATGCAGTGCCATCAGCACAGTGCAGTTTATGTACAGTTTGGTCAATTCTGCTGCGGGATTAGCCTCAGAGAGTCTCTGGGAAGGCCAAAGTTGCTACCCGGGATGTTACTCAGCATGCCAAGGCAAAGCAGCGGTGTCTATCCATTGGTCTATGTGCAGCAGCAGCTGCCCAGGGGGAACCTGCAGAACTGTTCAAAGTCCCCCCCTTGGAGAGCACCAGTCAAAATTGGTCAAATGCTTCATAGTGAAGTCAGCAAAAGTCCAGCCAAACATTTTGTCATGTATCAGTGCATTGAACTAAACTGACCCTATGTCTCATCTATGTAGAGACTGGCTGGGGCATTCCCAGATCCCTCCAAGGAAAAAGTGACTAAATGCACCGGGAGCACAGGCAGGCAAATCCCTGCTATCACAGCTACAACTACAGGGCAAGCTCCAATTTTATTCTTATATCAGAATTTATATCAGACTTAGAGGCTAAATCCTGTAACTCTTGCTACAGTAGATATATTTGGTAACCAGAACTTCAAAGGAAGGACTGAGATCAATATCTGAGTCTTTTATCATGCACAATCTACTAAATTACTGTAGTTTCAGCACAAATTTCATATTTCAGTATGATAATGGTGTTAGGTCCCCCTCAGGATGCTTTGACATCTCAGGTTCTCTTCAGGTTTGTTCTAAAATTTTCCTATCAAGACAAAATGCAGAAAATATGTGACCCTACCGTGAATCCATTGCTACTGTGCAGAGAATATGTATTCGCATATACTGATGCAAAGGAAAGTCAAGTAAATATTTCACAATTTCCACAACAATGTAAAATGCCATTTATTTTCCTGCATATGAAACCCATAGTTCTCCCCCCTCCACTTTTATTTGTCTTGTATCTTTTGTTCTGTAGTTCATGCATAATTTCACACCTGCATAATTTCTGAAGAACTAGGATTTTGCTTATCAATTTAAACAATAAAGACAGACCACTCAAAGAAACATGCAGACAGCCATTTCACAGGCTGAACTGAAGGGATCTGTGTTGTTTATACCAGCAGACTTTTCCTTTTTGCAGCCTGCTGAGAAGCCTCGTACTCTTAATAACAACGTTAAAGATTCGCAAAGCAAAAATCAAGTGCATAAAACCCCACAAGAGGTAAGAGGAAGAGTACAAAGAATTTAATTCCATAGAGAAGCACAAACTGAGAATTTCCTCTGATGAATACCAGGCAATCTGAAGCAAAAGTCTCTTTTTAGAAGTCCTTCAAGTGTACATGTGATGTCTGTTTTCTCTAGTCAAGTCTGTGTAGGTACAGAGTTTGTGCCCAGCCAAGCACGGCACAGATTATGTGCAAACCTTCCTGAGCAGATCCTACCAAGACACCTGGTAGTAGTTCTTTGGGAAGGCAGTCAACATTCAGACATGGAAGACAAGCTTTCCTCATGTCTCATGCCACTGGCAAGTAATTTCTGGTACACACCCAGTGATGCTGATACGAAAGACATGGTTGTCACACTGGAGATTGAAAGGAGATTAATTACTCACTCCCAGAGAATAAACAAGGCAGCCCTACAGTCTCTCCAAAGATTTAATGTTACAAGAAGAGTCAGACATGGGCTGTTAGCTTTCCTTTATCAGAAATAAGAAGTACGCTACTAGAAAAAGGCTTTGCCCCGGACTGAATATAGGGTTCATCTGTCCATCTCAGCTCTGGAAAATGATATTGCTGTTGGTACGAGGTAAGGAGGGTTCTGAAGCAGGAAAGTCATACTAGGAAGCAGGGAAGAAAGGACACTCCAAAAAGCAGCTGTGCTCCCAGGTATCAGCTAACCTGACATTTGCCTAACAGCTTGCTGATGTTATGCATTGTGTGCAAGACCATGCTCTTCAGTTTCCAGCTGAGTATGTTTGATGCAGTGCTGTTTCTCCAAGGGCTTGTGTCATCCCAAAGAACTGAGTTTACTCCCTCACATTCAGGGCTATTGCCAAAGGGTGTTAAACATCTGAGCAGTTTTGGACAGAAAAGTGTGGCCTTTGAGATACTCTCCTGTCTATCAATCTTGTAAAGCTGTCTAGACTGTCCCAGAAGAGGGGGTGGAAGTGTAAATCAGATACATGTGTAAATCTAGAAGTGTAAATCTGATTCTATAAGCATGCCTATGCAATGTGGTATAGGGAAAAAATTACACAACATTGCCAAGAGAAAACCCCAAGGACTCTCTTGAAGCCCTGGTAAGAAATAAGTTTTTCATTCTTTGTAATTCTATAAATGTCTGAAATCTTCCAGGAGCTGTGTTCAACAGTTCCACAACTTTGACACAGTGCAGATAATACCGTGCTGAAATAGGATCATGACATACAATAGCTGCACAGCACACCACATGAGAATAGGTCATGCCATTGCAAAATAATTTATGCGAGGAGAAGCACTGGCTGGTACCATGGAGGTAATTATATTTATTATCTGTGAGACCATAGTGACAGCAAATGTGCACTGTAATAGCTATATCTCACCAACACAGTAGTCACCCACACTGCTGGTGTAGTCATGGTCATTTTATGAATTACAACAAAGTAATATGTGAGGAAAGTTATTAAACTTGTTAATGTAACAGGGCCTGGTACATGCCTTTAATATTCCATTATTTATTACTTTTAGGTTTTTTTCAATAAAAAGCCTGAAACAACATTTCCCTACCAGGGCATCAGGCTGTGCCTGGGTTTACTCTATTCCTGTGGGAAAGGACAATTAAATGTTCTCGTTTAACACCTGACAGATCTGAGTGCTGATCCACACATTGGGACCACAGACTGGCTAAATTTTTTTTTTTTTCAAAGATCCAGTGTCATCTTGCAGGTAAGATAATGTATAAATTATTCAGCTGGACTACAGGTTTTGGATTAGCATGTTTATGGGGGTGCTTTCTAGAAAAATGAAATTGGACCGGAAGAGCTCCATGCCAATGACTTTAAACCAAGCTTGATTTTATTTCCGTAAGGTATTCTCTACTAAGAAGAGAAAGGTGGTCTTGATGAAAAAATATTCTATAAGGATTTTTGTACAGAGTTTCAAAGATTAGACTAAGTGATATGGATTCTCCTGGGGCAAGAATCAGTGAGGATGTCAAAGCATGTGTTATCTTTGGGCTGTGTTCACATCACCTGCCCAGCCAGGGCTGCTTCTCTGCCTCCTGGCAATGAGCAGGCAGTAAACACACAGGGTAAGGGATTAGAAAGAGCCCAGATAGGGTTCCGTAACAGGTCTACTGGCAAAATCAGAGAGAAAATCACTCTGTCCCCAAGGCGCCAAAAATCCTGCCACCTCTTGCTATACATTAGCAAGTAAATTCATATTCTTGACCGTATTTCACTTGTTATTTTGCCATTCTGCAAGTCAGTTCTTTGGACAAGATTTCATGAAGTGCTGCACC
Source organism: Coracias cyanogaster (assembly GCA_033124195.1). Taxonomy (NCBI): domain Eukaryota; kingdom Metazoa; phylum Chordata; class Aves; order Coraciiformes; family Coraciidae; genus Coracias; species Coracias cyanogaster. Next base: position 46,027 of record JAVSBS010028862.1, on the reverse strand, counting down.
AAACTCTCCAGAACACTTGGAAAGCCTTTAAACCAGTTGCCTCTTTGGCACCTCCTAACTTGCAATACCACTTCGAAAGCAGCCAGTTGTGATGGGAATTCTGTTGTCCTTGTTTTCTCTTCACTTACTGATGTGGTTTGCTCCGCATTGCTCTATTATCCATAGGGTCTCATGGTATATTACACTTACATTTTTCACTGTTTGAAGACACATCTGTTTGGATCTTCTTCTTTAGTTCTTTTTTCACTTCACCCAAGTACTTCCCCTACATCTCTTTTTTCAGCCTCTGAGTATGACAAGAAATGAACCTTTATGTTTTCAATACTGTGAAAATGAATTATCTATGGCAAATTTTCTTTGCTGAAGAAATAGTCACCGAATGTGCCAAACATAAAAAAAACTGTATGGTTATGAGCCATTAAAAAAACAAATAAATCAAGGATTGGTTTGGTCTGACTGTTCAGTAAATGATGCAAAAGTCAACATTTAAATAATAATAAATAATAATATATATATTTGGTGGGTGAGAGTTGCTACAGAGAAAACTGAAGAAAAATCAGCTCAACCCAAACAGCACCACGCACAGAAAAAAAAAAAAGAGTTAAATGAACAGCATTTTTCTGTGTGAAACAGCAAATGAAGCTGCATTAAAAAATAATGAGTCTGCACAAAAGACAAAAGCACCAGTTTCTTTTCACCAGGAGGGCAGCCTTCCCTGTCTCTATGTCATCTTTCCCATTACTTTTCCTCAGCCTAATGTGACTATGGAATAGTCTTGCCATGGAACAGACTTTTCCTCACTTACTGCCTGTACTGCTCCTTGTCACCTGTTTGCTTTTCTAACCTCTGCAGCAAAAGCTACTAAAATAATTCTGAATAATTCTGTATACTTCAACCTTGGTTAACTGGATCTTTCTCTCTTCTTTTTTTCAGAACTGTTTTGTTTTCCTTGCCTTTACATAAATATTTACTTCTGACTGCATTTCTCCAGCACATTTCTCCTTCTAAAATCATTTTCTTCTGAGTCTATTTCTCCATTTACACCATGCCATCTACTGAGGTGTGTGGGGAGGGGGGAGGAATTCACAAGCACACCTAAAGTGCAATCAGTGAGTCATTTCTCTCCTCTATTCGTTTCTGAGTGAGATCCCACATTTTTCAAAATCCACTATGTCGGAGCCTAATTAAGGAATTAAGTTCCTAACTGTACAGAGCAACATTGAAAATTGCGGCACACAGATTAAAGACGGAATGCATTTTCATGGCATTAATTATTTACATAATGGAAGAAAATGAGCAAGAGGACTGCTGTGATTAAGGCAGAGGAGTTCTTATTGGGCAGTGCAGTGAGCAGTGAGCTGAGCTGCCTGCACTCATTAGCAATGGAGGTTGTAAAGAATATCTTGGACTTCTCATGCGTGAACAGTAGTGAAATTCACCACTGTATTTTGCAATGACCTCTGAGTAGTAGCTCATTGAATTCTCTTTAATCAAACAGATGCTGTAGTGCTAATCATTTATTAGAGAGAAGTGAAAAGTGGCTTTCAGGAAAAAAAAAGGTTTGGCTTTATCCGTGTTATTTTAAATGACTGCTTTTTTATCCAGGAGGAGCAGCATGGCAGAGTGCTGTCTGGGAGCAGGCAAGCCATTGAATTGCCTCTGCTCCTCCTGAGTCCCTCACCTGTCCTGTTGGTATGAGTTGTAATGTCCCTCAGGTCCTTCTAAAGCCTCAGCAGGTCCTTGGGGCCTGTGGGGCTCAGGTGCCTGCTGGGCAGGCAGGTAAGAACAGCTTTGCTGGTTCAGGCTGAGGGTTCGTGTGGACAGTACCCTGCCTTGAGACATGCTATATGTGCAGCAGAGTAGGATTTTAAAGAAAAATCCATATTTTATGCAAGCACTTGCCTATCCCAACTTATTTCTGCTATATATGATCTTCTCTATAAAGCCCAGGAAGAGGCATCAAAATGGAAAGGTAAGATGAAACATTAACCAGTCGCAGCACCCTTCATGTAGCATTTAGAAATGCATAGGAAACCACAGCAGCTGTGGCAGTTAAAACTCTCTTGATGGAAGTATGAAACTTATTTTTGAAGTGAATTGACTGGTACTGCTTTCCTGGTTTAAGCATCATAAATTCTCTCCTTTAGGGCTGCTCTACAACTCAAAAAAATTGTAGAGTTCTAAACCAGATGAATAAAGAGTAAAAAAATAAATCAAGCTGTAGCTCTTCTGATGCAGAAACAAGCTCTAGTCACAGCCCACTGCTGCCACAAGGTGATGAGAGCAGGAGTGGGGACCACCAAAGCCTGCTGCCTAGCCCCTTCTCTGGGGTGTAGTTATATCCGCATTGTTGGCTTTGATGTTCCATAGGGGATTTATCTTCTTTGATGCTGATCACTCTTTCACCATCTCATACTACTGACCCTCTTCCCCATGCTGCACAGAGCATCCTGGCCTTGCCTTATAAATGTATGGCAATGTTCAACAAACCCACCCACCCACAGGTCAACACCATGTGTGGCCATTAAGGAAGGCTCCTCTTGGCAATTAGCTGGTATTTTTAAAAATTCAACAAGGATTTTCTCTTGCAGGCTTTGTTCTGCAAGGAAATGGCAATGCCCTCAGGGATGGGGATATTGATCAGTGTTGTCAGGTGCTACAAAGCCAGAAGACCCTTGGCATCGCCTCTTTTAGAAAAGGCAACATGACATCATTCACGTTGTGAATACCCCGCAGGCTTGGCTGAAGGCAGCCACTCGGATTGCTTTGTAACTCTCTACCCTCACTCCAGACCTTGGCAAAAGTAGCAGTGCTGAAATATTCCTGTGATCACACTACATCTATTACATTTCTTCAGCTACCTTTGTTCCAAGGCCCCAGGCAGGAGACCTGTGGACTCACTCACCTTTTCCACAGTGGTGCTGCCCCAGGAGCCAGCTGGTTCCAGGCCCTACAGCTGGTAAAGCAGCACCGTCTGCCCCATATCAACACATTACTTGTGGTCAGGAGAATGCTTTGGGTGGAGCAAAAAGAGTTGCTTTCTCTGCTTCCAAATGACATTGTGAAACCATTGCAGTTTATTCACTACTTCAATGTGATGTATGATGAACTGCGGTTACCACAAAGCTATATTACCATGGCAAGGAGGAGAGACGGCACTTTGCACACCACTGGCACTTGCCCCTGCACCCTCTTGCCTAGTTCTGGCTGCTGGACGCTGTACACTGATGGTGAACCCCAATGCCACAATCTCTCCGGGTGTCTGTCGTATTAACACTTACGTGTGGTGAGTCGTGTTTCTGAATAGTAGTATGGGAAAATCTCGAGTGTTTTTGTTAATGATTTGCAGACAATGAATTTATTAATGAACTAGTTAAGCTTTTATAAATGATGCTAAGGCTAAATATCCCACCCTCCTCTGACTACTATATATTCGCTTCAAGAAACTGTAATTAAGACAATATTAATTTACCAGACACGTTCATTGCCACATATCAGTTATGCCACTGACATTTACACAAGCTTCTTTTATCCTGGAGCATGCAGCAAATATTCATCCAAGTTTCACAGTTAATCTACATTACACTTCTTGGAGGTGGTAATCTGTTATATACAATTAAAATGTATTAGGTCTTGATTTTCCAGAGTTTCTCTGAAATCCATATCTTTTTCTGAGATACAGAAGAATTTTTCTTTATTCCAATATGAAATAAATGTAAGTCCAAAGCAAAGAAGAATCCTTCCTTTTTCTACCAATAATCTCTTTATTGGCAGAAAAAAACCTGTCTTCCTCCCTTGAATGCCAGCACAGACATCAAGGGATAATTCTTTTCTCCTTATAAACTAGTCTCCAATTATCAAGCTAATTTAAAACCCCCGCTTATCCTGGAATTCAAGATTATTATTAACTGCTACTAGTGGGTTTTCAGCAGTAGATTCATATAATATGCTGCAATATCTTTTTTTAATTATTTAAACACAAGTTCAGCTTCTCTCAGTGATATACTTCTGAACAGTTTTCTACATGTAACAGCAGCATCTCTCTTCTTTTGCTTTTAGGAAATCCTATCTAGCCTGGTTCGTGCTCCATCTCCTTCTTCCGTCTTCCTTTTTTTTTTTTTTTTTTCTAGGCTGTTATTTAAGATGTATTTGTGCTCATTTCAGTTTGAGATCTGTTCTAGATTCTAGGTTAAGCCAGATTTCATTTGTGATTCATGGAAGACATCATTACTCAGCTGTGTACTGTTTTGTATGTAAGACATAATCAGCAATAAAACAAGCCTTGTATGTAATACAACACATACACAAAAATCTAAATTGGCACATTTGCGCGTTTTTATTGCATAGCCAAAATTTACTGTGTAGGCTTCTCAAAGACTTCAGCCATCAAAGTGTTTTTTAAAGTCCTTTGAAATGGAGATATTTAGTATTTGTACTGCCCACACGTTCAGCATGCTAAAGGTTTTATAAATGAAGACCTAAAACTCTCCCGTGGAGAAGTTACTGCGCATGTACCACTTGTAAGAATATCTCATTTGGAAATACTGCTGTGGAAATAATACACAGTAAGAGAAAAGTACATCTCAGTCTGATAATCTGCTTACAAAAACAATGGCTTAGCAGAACCTGTAAAAATACAAGTGTCCATGTCATCCAAAACATGACACATAGTCATGTTTTTGAACATAGTCAACATCTGAACACATAGTCAAAGATCTTAATGGGAAATATCTTGTTCATCATAACAGCCAAGTGCAAGATATAAAGGACTTGTGAAACACCCTTTTACAAACTCTGCCAGCTGACCACAAGTTTGGAGTGAAGGGGGGAACTCGGAGTATGGAACAACCTGTAAACTATAAAGGTAATAATATAAGAGGAAGATGTAACCCTGACTCCAAACTGGGCTCTCTCACCTCAGATGGTGATGTTTCTGTTGTTGGAGAACAAGCAATGTGACATTTCAGAGCATTTTCCCAATGCACTGCGCACTTTTGTTTCTGTGGGTTAGTGAAAGAGCTGGACAAGCTCTGAATCCATTTGGGGGAAGAATCTATTTGAGTCTAGATTATCTAGCACAATATGTCTTGTTGGTATCCTGATAATACAGCGCTTAGTAATGTAAATGGAAAATCAGATCAACTTCTCTGACACTTCAGTGATCTCAGACCTGAAAGTACTGGATGGGTCAGAAACTGTAAATGCATCAGGTACTCAGGAAAGAGAGGTGAGAAATGAAGCTAAGTACTTTGTCATAACTGATTATCCAGCTCAGCATTTCCCAAGGCAAATACCAGGAAGGGGGGAAGGAAGGGAGGAAGAGGGGAAGGGGGGAAGGGGGGAAGGAGGGAAGGAAGGAAGGGAGGGAAGGAGGAAGGGAGGAAGGGAGGAAGGGAGGAAGGGAGGAAGGGAGGAAGGGAGGA
>JAVSBS010028862.1:25305-40504 GCA_033124195.1 Coracias cyanogaster | reverse complement strand
GAGAGATGCTAGGAGAAAGTTTGGACTTGATGACCCTGGAGGTCCTTTCCAACCATAACAATTCTGTGATTCTGTGATTATCTTTTCATGTAATCAGCAATAAGACACATTTATGCATTGCTGAACTATGCAAGAGCAGCCTTAGGGACCAAAGTACAACAGTTTGAACTACTCAGCTCTCTTCAGATGCCTCTGTAATATATTTTATTTGCAGCCTGCCCTGTTATTGTCTCCTCCAGCAGTGGAACTCAGGGCTATAGGACTCTAAATAGGCTTGATTTAAAAGGTGGCATTTAGCTCTGTCACCAGTGTGTCTGCACTTATTTCTTGTCCAGACAGCATTACTCCTTTGGCATATGTTACCATAAACAGGGTTTTCCCAGAGAGTTTGCTATTCATTTAGCTTGCAAGCATACATATTTATTTATAGTTACAGTAGTTTATTCAATTTGGGTTCCTCTATGTGCTGTTAACTGTGGTATCCAGAAATACTACATAAGGTTTTAATATTTAATATCTTTATTTAAATCTATGCATTTTGTGGATGTCAAAGAAAGAGAAGAAATTTTGTTTTAAGTTATGCAAATAATGGTATTAGTGGTTTTGTTATGTGGTGGTAAACTTACTCATATTTAAGATTTGAGAGATGTAGTTAAGATGTCTATCCTAACGAAAAGAACGTTTGACTGAAAGCTAACAGTCTGTCATTGTTTCCAACTCATCACCTCTGAGCTAATCTAACACTGGGTGTGCTGCTCCTACAGGCTCCACCAAAAGCCGTATGTCTATATTGTCACATTTTTTACTGCTTGACTTCTTGTTAGAAGCATGGGAGTTAGAAAACTCCTTAAGGAGTCCGTCCCTCCAGGGATAGATACCTGCCTTTGCTAACATTGAAATGATTGGTTTTCTTCATCTCTTTCTTTTTTTCTGAAACAGAATATAGGCTCTGTGGTCACCTGGTGGGGAATAGGGGAGCAGGAGGGGAGATGCTGTCCCAATGTTCTTTCACTATGATCAGAATTAATAAAGCTTCTGCCTTAATTGCCCTAAATTTTAATTGCATTATTATGCGCTTGGGGTTCCCAGATTCTCCAACCATGACTTGCTTGCAGAGATGCATTGTATACTTTTCCCAGATTTCACAGAAAGCTTGAAGAACTATCACTTTGGTCTCTGAATTTCCCGTCTCCAAAGTCTGTTGATTTTATTTTCCAAAACTTTCAGTGCCTGAGAAATGTTCTTAATTTGCTTGATTTGTGACATTGTGTAATTTTTTCATTTCACATCCTTCTCCTTCAAATTACTCTTTTACTATGGACTGGGAGGCAATTGAAGGATGACTATTTTGTCACTGAAAACAGATTTATTGATAAACATTATGTCTTCAGTCCAATTTTTTTTAGTTCTTACTTCCTGCTGTTAATGCCTAACATATTCTCACTTCAGTTTTGATGAGAACTTTCCTTCAAACCTTCCTTTTAAGCACTTTTGCATTCTACTGCATCTTTCTACTCTGACCACCTAGTGGTAACTCTTGTGTTTCTCCAGGATTTGAAATTTTTTGTGTTGTTTAGAGATATTACGTTCAGTATCAGATACTAGTATCTAATACCGTACAAAATATAAGTTTGGAGTGTCCTAATTAATTTATTAGCAACTTATATTGGTCATCCAAGAGCAGTCCTTTGCCTGTGACCTCCATTACAAATGTAAATTGCTTTTTGCTTCAAAGAATCAAAGTTAAGTCATTACTGTGTTTGTTGGTTTTTGGTTTTGTTTTTTTTTTTATCTAACACATTTCTGCTTTCTTATGTAACTCAGTATGAGAATTCTTTCATGCTGCTAGATACAGTTTGTTAGAAACACTGAAGTCATTCACAAGTGGATTCTTCAAGAAGTTTTCAATATGTGCCCCAATATAGTGTAGTCATTCATCTGAAAAAGCAAACACTATAAATAAGGAGGTTTGGGAGAAAGGGAAGTAGTGGCATTAGATTTTATAAGTCCTTTTTTTTCCCTTGAAATGAAATAACTAATTCTTGGGCTTGTTGAAACACAAATCAAAGAGTACTGCATAGTATACTCTGAAAGTATTTTCTCCTTTAGTTTAAATAGGCTTTCACCCTATTATTTTTATTAATTATGGAGTCTACTTGCTATTAATATAGCCTCCATTAAAAGACAGATTAAAAAATTACCTATATTAAATCTGAATGAATGATCTTTCATTATTTCCTGGTAAATAAAGTGAAAAAGCTGCGGTTTCAATAATTAAGCAGCAGCGGTTAGTTCAGAAATCTAAATTATTCCTGTTAAAATGTATAGTGTTTTGTGGCATTTTTGTCTAAAGAACACATGGATGTGCACTGTCGAGGTGAAAGAGTGCAATGTGATTTAAATGCACTCTGACTACAGAGCATATACAGGCATTCAAATATGTACATGGATTGGCACATAAACACCAAGTGTATGACCTGCTCCACTGAGCAATGGAGTTCGTAAGTCATAGCTGTTGAATGTTAAATATGGAAATAATTGGAGTTAACTCATGCAGTGAAACTGTAGTAATGCAGACTAGGCGTTACAGTCCTGGCATAAATCTGTTGAAGCAGAGAGACAGCTCAAAAATGAGGATAAATTGCTTCTGCTTTGCAGTGCTGCATTTCACTGTTGTCTTGTATGTGTCTACCCATTTACTCCATTCTCTGAATGGATGTTTTAGTGCTTCTGATTAGTGCTGCAGTCATACTTTGAGAAACTAAAATCTTCGCTTGATGCTTGAGATAAATGCTGCAAAAACAGCAACAGGCCACATTTCCCTGTGGCGGAAGGTCTCTCAGCAGAACTGACCTCAGATGCTGTGGTGATGCAGCTCTGTTGTGGAGAGAGGCTCAGCCTTTCTCAGTGTTCCTAACTGTTTACGTTAATAAGACTTACACAAAAGTGGCTAAGTAGCATCAAATGTGATTGTTATTATTTCTCCTGTAGTGGTAAGTACAATGAATCATGAAGATGGCCAGCTTCACTTTGGATTAAGACACTGAAAAAACATCAGCAGCCAAACATTTCTGGGGAGAAAAAGCTTGTAAGGTGATTATGGATAGAATCACCCACAGCTAATCATCAGTATGTCTGAAGCACGTATCTCAAGCATGGACTTAGATAGCTCTGAGGTTTATATTTCTATGTTCCCTGAATTTCTAACTAATTCCTGTTGGTTGCAGGCGGTGGAATGGCAATGTGATGAAGCTACTAAAAGAGCCTGTTACAGTAAAGGCAAATCAAAGGTAAGATTGAGACAGCTCTTCTGCTTTAATAAAATGTACGTTAAGACCAGGTGTAATTGGTGTATAAATCTCTACTACATTTTTACTGTCTACCTTTCCAAAGAGAGTTGTAGGAAAGGAGTCTGACACTGATGTATAAGCAAAGGAATAAAAAGTAATACAGGGAGTAAGGAGTGAGAGTTACAGTCATGTGATTCTTTTCCAAAATGATCAAGAACTTCAGTTTCCAGCAATTTACTGTTTTGACTCTACTGCATGTCATATGTAGCGGACTATATTCTCACTTCATTTTCAGTGCTGTAAATATTGAATAACTGTGTAATTACTTTGTAAAATCTTCAATTTCTTTCCCTATTAGATGCAATTTTAGGAACATTTATATTTCATATCTACTGGCACTATGAACAAAATAATGTGAAATTCACTGGCTTTTTAGATGTGAAACTTGATGTATTTTTAGTATTCAGAACTGATTCTTTATCTGACCAACTACCATTTCTTTTAACCACCACAGTTAAGTGCAGTGCTAAGATGGAACCTGTGTGGATTCTGTGTTCTTTAATGGCTGTCCTGAGCTGAAGCTAGTTATCAAATTAATTATAAAAGAAGTTAGAAATGCATACAATCTATGCCTGTAATTATTGTACTGGTTAATGATTAAAATTATTTAAAACATAAAGGGAAAACACATCAAGAGCAACAGCTACCGAAGAACACGCTTGCCTTCAGGGCCTATGTTTTGTAGAACATGTCAACATATGTTATTGGTGTGTAAAACTTAAAAAACCCCAAACTTCAAATTGTATTCCAAATGCTTCTACCATCTAGTAGAGGAGGAATCTCTTCTGCATAGTCATTTAATCACTGCATTTTTAACTTCTTCCATTAAACAGTTAATTTTCAGCTTTTTTTACCAAGTGCTGGAAAATAACATTGCAGTGTACACTTGGCCTATCTATTTCTATTTGAGGTTAAAGAGAAAGAATGGTCTCACTTCAGAAGCAAGGCCATGTTATACTATGAGGAGAGAAAAGGGAGTGACTTGGGAAATAAAGCAAGTATAGCGAATGTGCAGTGTAAAGCTTCATGCATAGCAGACAATTGTCTTTATGGATAAACATCCTTCACTGAAGAAATGCACTTACAGTACTTGGAAAAGGCATTAAGAATGGTGTTGCCTTCTTTGTCCTTCTTTCCCTTTATTTTGATCATGGTGTGGGAAATGTATTTAAGAGTTACTGGTCACTCACTACTAAGGTGCAGGGTTTGCTAGGTGTGTAGAAGGTATTAATAGCTAGGGAAAAGAAATGGGTAAGGTTTTACTTGAAAAACCCCAAAAGCTTAATATAGGAATTACTGGAGAATGCAGAGATAATGACTGCGGCAACCTACCCAGCTGGAATGACAACTGTCCTTTTGAACTTTTCATGCCCCTTTTGCTTTCACTGAGGTGATCAAGGTTAAAATCAAAGGATAAATTGAAGGCCAGGGAAAGGATAGCCTAATGATATTTGTCTTTTATTGCCATATGTCCAAGACTAAAACAAGGTAACTATACTCTCTGTGTAAGGACAACTTATGCATGCAAATGACCTGATCTGTGGCATGGTCCTTTCCCTAGTCAAACCACAAAAGCCTTACCTTGGAAGAATTGAGAATTATCAGACCAGGAGGAATTCACTCCAGTGCTACAGTGAGTTGTCCCTCTTTAGAGGAAATCCCCTGGGAGAGACAATTCCAGTTACTGTTACCAGAAAGACTGCTTGCTTGCTTGTCCATCTATAAATAGATCCAACCCAAATTGGTGAGTTGTTGAGGGTTGCACTTCTGTAACATTTTTCAGGGTGAGTTCAGATTGCAGGGCAGATGTGTGACTGTAGGGAAGGGACAGGAAAACTTGGAGACAAAATATACAAGGCCAGCCCAGACTGTGGCAAAGGAGAGATGAGGATTACAAGGATGGCTGTGGATAAGTTATTCATTCAAATCCTGGTTTCTCTTGAAGTTCTGCTGCCCACAGAGTAGCATGAGGGCAGTGAGGTCAGGCGGCAAAACTAAAAGTCAGTTTGCTGATGGAGTGCCCTGAAACCAGAAGCTAGCTTTGAACCCTGAAGTAACTCCAGTAGTTTTAAGATAATGGTCAGTTAAACGTAACTCTTTTCTTGTTGTTCTTGAAAAAGAAGCTGCACAGAATTTTTGCCTCTAGCTGTTAGTAGTAGTTGTTCTGAGGTTTATGCTTTAGGAACCAATGAGGAAAAGAGGTGAAGGGGAAAATACATAGGGACATCTGTCACATTTGACAGCATAATGCACACTTGACTTTTGAAGGCTGATGTTTGTTACTGAGACTTCAGACATTTATCCACCAATTTAAGCTGTTGCTTAAAATAACTAGTGGCTCCAGGAGCGAGCCAGACAAAATGATGTCCTTGTGGCCAGCAGGCGTTAGCATTTAGAAGTCTAAAACACCACACACGGTTAAGAGAATAAATTTGGCCGTTCAGACTGGCACTTGTGGTAGGGACTGTTATAAAGGAAAAATATAAATACACATGGTAAAAATACAATAAACCAGAGATTTAAAAGTACATATAATTAAAGTCTCTTATCCCTTGGTTATTTAAGATTCTAATGGCTGTGTGTGTTAGCATCTGAACTTTCAATAAAAGTATTAAAATATTAAACACAGGTGTATTTTCTAGTGGTTGTATTTTTTCAGGTATGCCAATATAGAAGTACAAAATACTTGTTAAATTGATTTATTTCTTTCAGAGGTATTTATATAGGAGAATGGGAAAATATATGGCATAGAGGTCAAGATGAAATAAAGAGTAAGACTGTGTAAAAGATGCCCACCAAACATACTACCACCCTCCAAACTAAAAAACCCTGTGAAGTTCCTTGCATTCACCATTGCCACTTCTGTTTCACACATCTCTTTTACACATCTGAAAATTGAACCAGCTGATCTTGACTCGAGAGCTAGAAGAGTGACTGAACAATTCAAATGACTAAATAATGGAATGCATTTTTAGGTTTTTTTTTGTGTGGTGATTGCTTTATTCATGACTAATTTTTTTAAATTTGTTTTGTATTACTGTGGATTTGTTGCATGAAGAAAACAGCCACTTGTAAAAGCTGTTCTTTCAGTTTTGATTTTATTCTGCTATGTACCCAACAAATATTTGATGTAAGATATCTTACTTGCCCTGTTTCAGTATGGATTGTACTGAACTTGGCACAGAACTTGGCAACATTAAAGAGGAGAATCTTGTGAATCCTAGGAATGTCAGAGTTAAAAACATGAACATTATTTTTTAACAGAAAGAGTGGGTGATCAGCGTGCAAGTAATTTGGCGATAGCACTATTTCAGGGACCTCTGGAATATGAAGAGGAGAGGTTGGATGAGTTGTAATGTCAGTACCCACTTATTTTTCCTACACTTACATTCCATGGCTTGCTGCAAAGGGCAGGGTGGAAACAGCCCGAAGAATAATTTACTGTTATATTCTATGAACCTCCCTGATCACTCTTCCCACAAAAAAAAAAAAAAAGAAGAGGAGGAATTGCCTTCTCTTTCTAGCCTAGAAGTGAAATAATTACTGTTTAAAAGTATTGTATATGGTTGCATCTTAGCTTCTGTTTGGTTGAAAGAATATTAAGATGACAGTTTTGGTAAGTTCAAGATAAAGATATAGTATTTTTACCCAATGTGAATCAGATCTTAATTCTAAGATGTCTGACAGTAACCTTAAAAGGCTCAAAGAGAAGTATTTAAAAGCTACATTTTCATGAGAGACTGATGCAAATGTAGTTTTGGGGAGGTATTTTTAAAAAGAGGTGGTTTTTTTAATGAGATATTATAGGGCAGAGCATGTGGGGGGTTTAAAAACTTTGTTTTGTATGAGGAAAGTTATAAATTCTGAGAGTTTTCTCAAAGATCTTTAAAGTATTTTTCCCATCTTGTTTTTCAGTCTATTTTGTGCGTCTTCAATTTATTCAGTATTATATTTCTTGTCTTCCAGAACGAGAGTCTATTTTCAAGATAAACAAGCAATACATTTAATATAACTGTAGGCCATAATGGGACTTTTGCACCGTTACTGTTACAAGGATTTACTTACATGATTCCACTTAATATGTCTTAAAATTGCACAACTGTATTTTCTTAAGATTTTTTAGCGCCTTACATGAGACTATCTTGTGGAAAAATGCTAGAGAGCATTCGCACAGAAGGTTACAGGAAACTATTTTCTCCAAGCATATTTTTTATTTTGTTCATTTTATTAGATGGGGCCATTGATTTTTGCAGGAGGAATGTTTGCATATTTCCTACATACTGTTCTGGCAGATTTTTATTATAGTAGAAAAAGACTTTCTGTCTGAATAAACAGTAGAAATTGCTGTTGGTTTCTAGCTTCTGAAATGAAAAGAATGAACATCATGAAGCCTTCGCACATCCTAATAGGGTAAAAAACATGTAAAATTATTCCTCAGGGGTGAGCATCTGTGGACTGAGGAAATGAAATGTCTTGGGAAACTTCACATTAACAGAAATGTAGATGCTTCTAATAAAACATATTGTGCAAATTATGAAACTAGTAGTGACAAATCTGCCTCCAAACATATGAAGAGTTGTATTTGTACTGGTTTCAATATACTTGTGTTACCGACAAGCTCTTCTTTCTCCTGTTTTCCTCCCAACTTCCTCCATTGGCCTGATCTGTCTTCAAAAACAGCATCTAAACTATTGAAACAACAGTGTATTAAGTCAGCATCTATCACTTCAGAGTTTAGCTCAGCCTTTGAGCTACACTTAGAGGAAATCTTCAGTACTGAAGTTGTTTATTGTTATCCTGTTACGAACTTCTCACAAAAATTTGTGGATGCATATGTTGTAGTTAGGAGATCTATGTTTATCATGATTGCTAATACATCAGGTACACTTAAGCCTTGTTCCCCTAAATTTTTATGTGTGGACACATAACCACAGAAAGCAAATCATAATTCATCTCCTCTATCCTTTAAATTATCACTGAATATAGTCTTTCTTTTCTTCATGGCAGGAAGAATGCCAGAACTACATTCGAGTGCTTCTTGTTGGAGGCAACCATCTCTTCACCTGTGGAACCAACGCATTCACTCCTATCTGCACCAATCGGACGGTATGAATTAAATGTTTCATCCCACCTGCTCAACTCTGTGTTCTGAGCCAACAGAATGAAAAACAAAGCATGCAGTGGTTGAGTCCAGGCTATTTGTGTGTTGATGAGTGAGATGATGTGCAAAAGGCTGGTGACAGACCAAAGAGGGGCGTTAATCAATGATCTCTTTTTGGAGCCTTCCTCAGTGTGGGAGAGAGCACAGCTATGAGCAGCTCGGTTTCTCCCATGTGCCAGTTTTCATAAACCTTACGTATTTCTAAGACCTCTGCCACTCTATCAAGTTTGGCTGGAATCAGCTGGTTTAGATATAAATTGTAGTTGGGTAGCTGCATACTGTGTATGTGTAGTTCTGGATATGATGAGAGTATCTGTACTAGTGACTTCTGACTGGCCAGAATGAGAAATCTTGGTTAAGAAAATCTGTCATTCTGTTTCTGAAAAAAAAAAAAAAAAAGTAGTCTTAACTTATGTATATCAAAGAAAGAGAGTCCATTAAGAGCCTTAATAAAAATCAAAATATCGCTGTTTGGACTAAACTGGACATTTGTTTCAGGAGGGGAAAGGCATTTAAAAACAAAGAGTAGCTGTATCACCTATTGTACTTTTATTTTCAAATAACATATTAACATCATACTGTGGTGTATGGCTGAAAGTATTCAGGCTACTAAATCATTGAAATAGGCCTGCTGAACTGGAAAGCTCTTTATTTAATCTCATTTTTCATGTGAGATTCTTTCCTAGAACATACAAATAAAAACCAGTAGTTTGGGTGGGGTTTTTTATTTGTTTGTTTTTCCATTGTCCCACCCTTTGCTACAGTGAATATCTCAGCTGATTCTCTTTTATAGTAACAATCTGTGTTGGGATAATTAGGCTTTGAGTCATTTCTAATATATAACATTTTAGGCACGGTGGCTGATTTTTAACTTGCATGTTTTACATACCAAAGTGGCAGAAGTGGCATCAGAAAACATTATGGTAAAACTTTCTATGGGAGATAATTTCAAATTGATGTGAAGGTCAGTTCATCACCATTACACAATACCAAAGCAGATAACTGGTGTTTGTGATGAGATTTTGCTCAGATTTATCATTTCAGCCAATCTGCATCATTTTCAGGTCCTTTTAATTCCTTTTTCTCACTTTTTTACAGTTAAGTAACTTGACAGAGATACATGATCAAATCAGTGGCATGGCTCGTTGTCCTTACAGTCCTCAACACAACTCCACTGCTCTTCTCACTTCCAGTGGGGAATTGTATGCTGCTACGGCCATGGATTTTCCAGGAAGGGATCCTGCTATTTATCGCAGTCTCGGGGCCCTTCCTCCTCTCCGTACTGCCCAGTATAACTCCAAGTGGCTGAATGGTGAGTGCTGATGGACCGTAAGACTCATCTTTTTCTAACCTATGTTCTCCATATTCACAGTCTTGAAATTCCATTCTGAGAATTTGAATGTTTTTATAGTAATGTTTATCTCATTATAACATTCTTTTGCATAATACATTTTTCATTTCACTTGTATAAGTATTATAGCATTTAATATAGTTGCAGTTTGTAGATGTGCAATTGTGTATTTAAGTCATGTTCACAGTCATAGGGATGAGCTGTACTGTATCTCTCAGGGGTGTTTATGTGGCAAAGCTGAGTCAGCCAAGAGCAGTTGCTTGCCTTGAGTATTCTTTTGTTGAGTCCTTCAAAAACCTAATACAGAAAATAAATAGTTTAGAATGGACTGAATTCTCCTGGCTTTTCTTGCAGGTCCCTGCCTTGACAAGCAGGAAGAGTTGTGCTTTCAGTCTTTTTATGTGGCAGACTAACATTTTTTATGGTTATTATAGCCAAAGGGTAGGCAGTAGTCTGCAAAACATATAATAAAATCATGTTGTAGAAATGACTCCAGTATCATGGATGTTAACCCACCAATCAGGATCTTCAGCTGGGAGAAGCTGTAAGCAGATAGGTATTCCTGAGATGTCATAGGGCCAGTTGCCATTTTATGTATTACAAAAAAAAGCATAATCTTGTAACATTAAAATTATTGTTTTGCATAAAATTTGAAATTATGTATATTATTTTCCCAAGCTTGTCCCAATAGAAAAACCCTACATATTTTCATAACTCGTGCTATGTGACACAACAGTCGCTATTCCCACGGTACATTTTGTGTTATAGTGGGATTATTCTCATGTTTGAAATTAAGTACAAATATAAACCCTTCTAGCTTCAGAACATTAGGTCAGCTGCAAGTGACAGACTTTATTTTGAATATTTCAGTTCTTATATAATATGAATGCTGAATTGTGTGTATTTGCTTGTGTATTTTCCTTGTACAGAGAAGCCATCAGAGGTAGCTTGGAGAAATTTGTGACCTTCTCTGAAGGTCAGCCAATTTTAGGATATTAATTAACAAAACCAAACTACATGGAACATAGCAGAATTATAACAGTGCAAAAGACATGAGAGAGGAAAAATGAACTCACTGTATAGATATCCCCATTTAGGCACCTTTTGTCCACACAGCCCTGGTATTGGAACTAGTTGCTGTGTCACACCTGGGTGCTTCTGTCAAAGGGGAAAACAATCTTCACATTGAATTTGCAGTTTAACTGAATGTTTTTTACGCCAAAAGGCACACTAAAATTCCCCTCCAGACTCCTCTAATTAATCAAGTCCTCTGTATTTACGTTTTATCTATTCAAAGCTTCAGCTGTACCTATACATCCTCCATTAGAGCTCATTCATCTGCCTCAAAACTGTTTAGAATGAAGTTGCCAGGGAAGTGTGGCTTTTATCTTTGGATAGGAAGAACAAGATGAGTTTTTTATTTGGAGCCGGTTCAAGCAAATCCAATAAAAGGCTGGAAGCAGCCCAGCTACTTACGTGAAAGGGAGGGGGAATGTGTTCTGGGGTAACTAAGAGTTGGAGATTCATCTGCTTGAGTTAGGGATTCATCTGCTTTTATGTCTATTTGCCTGCTCATATGTGACTCAGTGCCAAGAAACTGCATTAGTTTTTCAGTGCTTGGATGGAAGTGCAGATTTTGCCGCTTCCAGTGAGAAAGTAACACAGATAATCCTGCAAGAAAAGTAAGGAATGGATGCTTCCCAGCCAATATCTGTTCAGCAGCAGTAGATGACAGTTACTGTAATTCAGCCTTGTTTTAGGTATGCACGTGCATGCACATGTGTCTGTAAATGTTTCCAATTTAAACTAAGGTTTTCTTCTATATCCATGTTTTCCTAGAGGCACAATGTTTTTTCTCACTTAGATTTTTCTACTCTGCAAATCACATTGGACCAATTCAAACCATCTCTGCGGCTGATGGTGGTACTCTAAAACACAGCTGGTTATCTTGCTCCATGTGTTATTGCTATGCAGTAAAGACATTGTTGATTTTAATGGCTAGCACACTTCTCAGTGCATTCAGGGGTTTCCAAATGCTGTCAATCAGCCCATATGCTTAGGCAGTCTGCTGTCAGTGTTCACTGTAACTTGTGGTGAAGGATCTTAAAATGGAAAGCTCTGAATCTTCATCACAGAAGAAACCTTAGTCCTAATCTTGTCAGAAGGTCTGTGATCACAGAAGCCATGACACAGAGTGAGGGAGGAGAAAACAGAGCTGATGTGTCATGCAGCTGGGGTGTGATCTCATATCACCATGCTGCAATTTCAGCTTCTGGAATCACAGATATCACAAATAAAATAAATTTAAGTTGATGACCTATCTGAGCTTTCCCATTCATCCTGGTTCAGCCAAAGTCCTGTATTTATTATTAGATCCTGCATTCTGTTGGAGTCTTGGTAGGTCTGGAAGCATTTGACATCAGCTGAATAGGTAAGTTAGCAGTTATTTTGAGTATATATTACTGAGCATCATTCTGATCAGGTGCTAAACCTTAGTAGGCTATGCAGAAGCCAGTGCACTTTCATTTCTGTATTATCATCTTCCTGATGCACTCAACACTCAATTATCTGGAGTGATGAAGAGTTGAGACAGCGTGGTTAAAAATATGAATCATTCAGGATATGTGTAAAAGGAAGCTACAAGAATATACAGTGTGAATATAAATGAAAGGAAAAAGGAAACTTCAGTGACCTCATGGTATGTGAAGCACAAAGATCTTGAGAAAGCATTGATCCAAAAAGGTAGATGGACAACACAGCAACACTGCCAACACAGAAATTCTCTTGTTGACTGGAACTAGTTATTGTGGACCCATCTTAGCAGGTTCTGAATATGCTGTTTGTTTACAACTAGACAGCCTGCTGACAATATTTGAGATTTAACTCCCTGCTTCAACAATCTTTAATAGCAGATAGAACAGTTGGCCAAATGTTACAGATATCTGCCCACATCCTGAAAGTTCTTCCTATATTGGAAATATTTTAGGGTGTAAGCAGTCATGTCTTCTTCACTGATGGAGGAAAGAGGCATCTAGAGACAGTTATTTATCTTGCTCGCTCTTAACATTGAGAGTAGTAATCTATTCAGCTCTTGATTATCTCTGAATATGACTGACAGGGTTTGGTTTTTTTTTTACGTCAGAACTTTGTTCCTTTTCTTCTACAAAAAAGAAATCAATGTTCTGCATGTAAAGCCAATTTCTGTCTTCCTGGCACTCTTATAAACAACATTAAATGCAGCTGGATCAAATGCAGTGAGCAGATTTCTGACTGTCATTGTCATCATGCTTGTCTCGATGAGGAGATGCCGTTGAAGGACCAGACTACCTTAGTGCTATGACCATTCACCATAGTTCAACTGTTCTACAGGTTGAGTTACTTACAAAGAATTTATCAGCTGACAGTGAAGAAACAGACCCTCTCTTATCCTCAACTTTCTTGCCAACCCTGTCAGTAGTCTATAACTCTCACTATCCTTAATCAAGAGGAACATGATCGCCCAGATAAGTTAACAACTGCTGCAAACCAGAGCTCTTCCCGTCTAACAGCTCAGCTGACTGTGGGATAGTAAACCTAAAAATGTGAAACAGAGAAAGCCACCTCTCCCTCTCACAATGTCATGTTTTGGCCTTCTCTTTTCTCAAGTAGAGAAGAAAGTAATGCGTGAAGTTACTCAAGTCAATATGTATGTGCACAAACAAATGAAGAAGGTAGAAAGGCTGCTTACTAGTAATTTATTCTTTAAGGCATGTTGTTCTGCTACCTTTCTCTTTCTATCTGAGTCTGTGCTAAAGTACTTCTGTGCTTGAGATAAACAATTTGAGGTAATCCAGTTTACATTGAGATTATATCTGAAGTGGACAGCTCTTGCATTGATTTCTTCTTCTGATTAAGGCAGTCAGCAAGACCTTGAGCTTCACCCAGCTGCTCAGGTCAGCAAAAGGCAGCATGTTGCTAGAACATTTTAAAATTCCCTTTGTAGTATTTAATAAAAAGAATAGTCTGCCTTAGCAGTCTGATTTGGACACTATAAAATGATAGCAAATAAAATCTTTAAGCTAAAAACTACACCTTGATTTGCAGCTGGCATGCTGTTTATTTGAGTCTTTTTGAGCTCTCAGTGTCACATAGAGTTTAAATCATATCCAGAGTTGACTGTTCTAGTGTGCTTCTAATTAGACTTTGCTTTAGAGTTGATTTGTGAAGTGCAGCAGAGGCAGAATTTATCATTGCTCACTCTAGAAGACAGAGGTAAATGGAATAGTTTTGTTTGTAGCCCACAAGCTGCACTGGGTCCAGATAGACAACAAAAAGCCTCCACTGCTTAGACTTTTTCTGTAGTCCAACATTTACAGTTAGTAAAGGTGTTTCTCCTTTCTCTCCTCAAATCAGTAAATCTCTAGCCTCAGGATGAAAATTTGCATTAGTCTATGATTGCCTGTTTGCTTCACTTAGCTAACAAAAAAGCAAAGCAGAGTAAAAAAAAATTGAAATCCCAATTGATCCCTTTCTGTTTTATCACACAGAGGAACACTGGGACATTTGGTTTTGTAATTTGCCAGATGCCTTTGCTTACAATTGCTTGAATCTCCCAACTATCTTGAAATACATTGTTGCTGGTTTCTTTAACCGAACCATACAATGATAGGTGCTATCAGAACACTTGAAATAAATAAAAACTGTGTTGTAAATGTCAAGCCACTTCATCAATAGGCAGACCATAGATGATTAAAATGTAATCTTATCTCAGATGTAGCCCCAAGACAAAAAAATTAAATAAAGTTTTGTACAGATGAGAAGCCTTTCCAACTGAGTATAGAAATGTATGGCTTCTGCTCTACTGGTACACATAATATTATAACTTTTTCCTCTTGTTGCTCTAAGCATTTGGATATTAGATACAGGCAGCACGTCCCATGAAGATGGGATATTTTTTTGCTTATCTACCATAGGTAAATACCAAGGTCCACCTTCTGTTTATGAAAAGAATAGGAGGCTACTGAGGCCAGAGACTGTTCTTCTGTATCTCATCTGCCTGCTTATGTCAGGTGCCAGTCAGGAAGGCTAAATGAGGAAGGAAGAAAGGCACCTCTGCAAGCACATCTTCTGTGCCCAGCTGTGGAGAGGTGTGACAGGAGCATCAGCCTCATTAATGCTGCAGGAAACTATAATAGACAGCGAGCAAGAGGGAATGAAAGAACTTAGAACTGAAATACATCTCAACCATGGGAAGGCTGAAAAAGGAACACATTTTGGGAAACAGACCGCCACAGCGAGACAGCGGCACCGGCACGCTCCGCTGCCGAGAACTGCGCTTTTTTTCCTCCATTTTGGAGG
>JAVSBS010028862.1:3310-21208 GCA_033124195.1 Coracias cyanogaster | reverse complement strand
TGTGGGGAAACATCCTTGCAGAACAGTCATGTTGCTTTATAAAGGAACCTGTAGAGACTCTCGAGCTTTGTGCTGAGTAAGCAAACTTCAGCAACAGCACACTACAGTGTTTGCCCAGAGGCAGCACTAACTAGCCACCTCATACTTTCAGTGCATGGGCTTGTGTGTCTGTGTAGCACTGCTTCATGGTTGTATGCTGGAGAACTGTCGTGTCACGTTGACAAATTCATTTTCTTGCTTTCCTGATTGGTTTCTATTGGTTCCATTTAGTCTGGGAAAGCCTAGTCAGCCCGATGCATCCATAAATTGAATATATAAAAACCTATATAAAGATAATGTACAATACTCATTATATTATTACTGGTTGACATTCTCATGTTTTTCCATACTACCTATGTCCTGTCACATACCAGAATCCTTGCACTTGTGGTGATCTAATAATTCACAAATGAAGCGTGTTTACCATTCCAGAACTATTTGCAGATTCAGCAGGAATCAAGAGAGTTGCTTCATTTGCTGCATTAAATAGTTGTCTGGGAAGGCCTGCATGTTAACAAATAGCAATTCACAGCACAGTATTGGGAAACACATGAACTAATTTTTCCTAGATGGCCATCTCCTTTTTCCTTTGAAGTAATTCAATTCACTTTTCCCAAAGGAAATGAAATAAATATAGTCTGGCATGCTAATCCTTCCATAACTCCAGTATTCCCTGAGGTAGTGCTGAGATTATTACATTCCATGCAAATAAAAACAGCTTTCACAAGTTTCAACAGCAGGACATGTTTTCATCAGTTCATAATCAGTAAAGTATTTGCATAGGTGTTTGCAAATATATATAATGTTTCTGTTTTGCATCCATTAAATACAGGTACTAGTTTTTATTTATACATGTATGTATTGTGATTATCAGTGCAACTTTAAAATATTATCTCTTCAAAGATTTACATGGATTTTTCAAGAACCCTGAAAGCATTCTGAATGCATTTCATACGATTTTTATTCTTACAGTTCATGAAGATTTTATTTGTAATTCATTATTCTCCACACTTGGAGTGCTTCTAGTAGTGTTTTTGGCTCTGCAGTGAGATCCTATTGTGCCCATGTAGAGAACTTTTTCTATCAGTGGGCCTCCAGCAAGAAGCATCACCATCAAGCTTCATTGCAAGGCAGGGCCTCTGTGTTAGTGGTTGTACAGGATGTTCTTGCTCCTGGAGCAAACTGATGTTGAGTATTTGCACAATAAACAGAATCTTTTTACATCAGTTCAGGTATTTCTGAGATAATTTCAAAGAGCGAGGAAGGTTATAGGCTACAAGATTTCAAATGCATAGTTGGAAAGTTTGTCTTTTTAATGCTATTTCAGGTGGATTGTTTTTCTTAATGTCTACCTTTAGTGTATATTGCTTTAAGAAGGGCCTAACCTTAGTGTGGTTGACAAGTAGCCCAAGTTATACTGAGACTAATGAATGCTTTTTGTTTCCTTCATAGACAGTAGTTCCTTCTACTGAACTAAAAATCTGAAAGCATATTGCATAGAGTGAGGGAAGAAAGTACATTACAGTTTGAGAGAAATAACAGCTAGGTGTGGTATGGATATAAATTGAAGTTAGATAACGAGAACAGTGGGTTCCTTTTTTTCAGTTAGCCTGGTATTCCTAAAAAGATTTTGTTTTTGTATGCTTTAGCTAAATACAATTTTGTTCCATAGATGTGAAAACATTTATATGTATTGAGAATGAATGAAGCATAAGTGAGCTTTACAATAAGAAAGAAAAACTTTGCATGCAAGTGTCTCTGGATATATCTTTAATATTTGATGTCTGCCAAAACTGTCTAACCTGTCTAGAATGTGATAGGATACAATTTTTTCGTTTTTAGCTACGCATTTTTGTCATCTTACTGTTAATACTTGTCATTAAATCTTATGTATCATTCTACTACCCTGTTACCTATTCAGCTAAAATGCACATTTTTTAGAAAAAGATTAATAAAATTTAAAAGTAAGGTCTTTTTTTCAGCTTTCTCCAGTTTCAGTGTTTAGTGTGTAAATGTGTAACAATATTACATGTTTTTTTTACAGAATGATAGCTTATGAGCACCTAAGAATTATTTATACAAAACTGTAAAAGTTTAAAGGTTTCTGAAGCTTTTGAAGTAAAATCCCTATTATGATGGAAGTTTTACACATGTGGAATAAAGTTGTGAGGTTCTAATGGAGAAAACATTAGCTTTCACAGGGAAAGTTTAGCTCTTTGTATATTGCCAATCCAATTTTACTTTTATTGCTATCACAAGTCCTGTCAAACTAGTTTTTTTTTGCCTGTTTTTTTTTTTTTTTTTTTTTTTAAAGACACAGAGGCACTGCTACTATGTAATGTAAGAGAGCTCAGAACACCAACAAGTTCTCCTCAAAAGTGTTTGGTTGCTATCTTCTAGTGAAACACCTGTGAAGATCTGAGTGTGGGGAAGTGCTTAATATGATAATGAGTGAAAGGTACAGGGAACAGTAAGAGAGCTTTTGTATCTGCTCAGCTTCAAATATCCTAGGCAGCTGATGACCATTGCTGCCAAAAAACCTGCCCTGCAATCTCTCAACACAGCAGATAGAGAGTAAAGCAGCACAAGAGACCACATAAGGGAACTGGGCTATCTTTGGAGAAGAGTTGTCGGACAGAGTTTGGACTGCTGTGTGGAAATGCCAGCTTGCTTTCCTTTCTGGTTCCCCTCAGAAGTTTTGACAGATTTGAGGTGTTCCAACAAAATCCTTAGATTGAATTACAGCAGCTTTTTTCAATATAATAGTGCTGTCAAAAGATGTTCACCTATTAAATTTCTTTTTAGTGTTTCCTCACAAAAAGAAAAAAAGATTTTAAAACCAGTTTTGTTTGTTTTCCAGCTTTAGAATAAAATTTGGGGATGAAAACAAAACTTCACTTGTTTAGTGTTCTAAAGTGGTTCATTGCACAATGGAGGCCATTCTCTAAAAATCCGTATAGTAAATTTGTCTTTCCTTTAAGAACTCATCAGTCTGTCAATCTCTCTTAAGGTCATAGACTCTCCTCAATTTTAGTAATCCTTATGGGAAGAGGGCCACATGTTTATTGTCTTTGATATCCACTGTTTCCTTTTTTTCCTTTTAAGAAATATTGCCATCTGTTCTTTTCTAGATTGTTATATATTCTTTAATTTCTCCTGCATCACCACTAGTTTCTTTGATCAGTTTTTAATAATTTTAAAAAATTATATATATATACGGTAATGCTACCAAAAGATAGGGCCAAAATGTGGTTATCAAATCAAATGCTCTTGTGTAGAGTTCCCTTTCTTTTCATTATAGCTTCTGGCGCGTTCTTAGTCACACACAGTTTCTAACTGTTATTCTGCTAATCTGGAGTAATGGCACAGTGGCAATGCAGAAACAGAGTTAACAGATAAAGTAATTACACTGTAAGAGTACACTATGTCCTTATGCAGAGAAGAAAAACCGAGTGATGCTTTTGATGGTAGAATACAGTGAGCTGGGCCAGGGCTCCCCAGCACAGTCATGTGCAGTAGACCCAGAGCAGAGAGTCTGTCTGTTGCTCACAATCCTGGCTGGACGTGAGCTGGCCTGTACAGATGTCACAGGGCGATTCCCTGCAAAAATAATAAAGGTGTGTTTTTATATATCTAATGCTTGAAGATAAATCCAACCTCTATGTTAACATAAGTGTATATATCACAAGAAGGTGATAAGTGATCTTTTCTACTTCTACTTTCAGAGCCAAATTTTGTATCATCTTATGACATTGGGAACTTTACCTACTTCTTCTTCCGGGAGAATGCTGTGGAACACGACTGTGGTAAAACAGTCTTCTCTCGTGCTGCTCGGGTATGCAAAAATGATATTGGTGGCAAGTTCGTGCTGGAGGATACCTGGACTACCTTCATGAAAGCTCGTCTGAACTGCTCTCGCCCTGGAGAAATTCCATTTTACTATAATGAACTACAGAGTACTTTCTTCTTGCCAGAACTGGACTTGATCTATGGGATTTTTACCACTAATGTGTAAGTTAATTCATTATATATTTTATTTTCTTTCTATTTCTGACAGTAAAAACTAAAACTTCTGAGCTGTTGTCTTCTGCATGTGCCAAATAAACATCATAAATTCAAACTACTGTTTTGCCCCATCCACTGTCCTCTTGTGGACAAGTGTCCATTCCAAATGCTTTCCACATGAATTGTTAAAGGTGTATGAAGGAAAAGTTCTAATATTTCCTTACAGGAGGGAGCCAATTGTGTTTGAGATTATTCAGTCATCTTTTTTATACATACTTAGACATTATTTTTTTATTTTGCACCCTATTATAATGCATAAATACATTATGCATTTATGAAATAAATATTTTTAATTGTAATGTAACATGATCATGAATTTGACACGACATAATTTGACTATGTCAGGAAGAGCTCACCTTACCCAAAAGAATACAAAAGGTGCTCTTAAGTATTTTATATTAATCCTAACATATGCTCATGTGAGTTTGACAGTCAAACCAAGAACTTAATGTAACTTTAACTGAACCTGTTACATCAACAAGGTGAAATTAAAAAAAAAATGTACAATTTGCTCTTAAAAATGAGAATTTGTTAAATATTAAAACATTGAGTAGACATGAAAGCTCCCTAGACTCTGAGCTTAGTATCAAGAGTTGCTTAACTTCTAGGAAAAAAGAGACATTAATCGGAGAAGTGTCCTTTGTTACTTTAAACTTGGTAACTGGAGTTCATATGGAGAACACCCTCTGTCTTACGGCTGTGCAGCCCAGCATTTGGACCACTGGAACCGAGTTTCAGATTTTGATTTCTAATTCTCATACTTGCTTGCAATGTCTTGACTAGTAAGTCAGTTTTGACTAGAATTTTAAAAGTTACTTGGGTACCTAAAACACAGATCAATGCCCCTTACTACTGCTATAAACAGCTGCATACTTTCCCTTTATAAATATCCATTAATCAGATGGAAAGAGTCACAAATTCATGCCGACAAATTATGATCCTCGGGTATTTTACAATGAGCATTAATTTGAGCTTAAGCTAGTTTCCATTATTTTGGTACAGTCCTTTATTAACAAATCTCGGCATCTTCCAGACTCAGGCTTGCTCCTGGGCTGGCAGCTCAGACTGTGAGCATTAGTGAGGGGCTGCTTGCATCAGGCTGTGACGATTCCTGGCTTGTGACATCAAATGATGAGTTTAACCCTGTTCCTGTAATGGAGTCGTGTAGTAAATCCAATTGCTGCTTAGTTAAAGAGAATAGTAGAGACTTTGGGGGATAAGAAAATTTTATGTTGTTTTCATCAGTAATTTTCATTTCATTAGTCTGTTTTACTGTCTAGTTTGGATCTTAGAAAGCAGATGTTTCTCAGGTAGCACATTCATACATTGTTCAACATGATCTTTCATGACAAGTCAAAATAGCCTTGACGTACTTCTGCCACAGAAAGTCTGACCAGAGGAGTTCTGCTCCAGAAAATCCACAGGGCTTTGGCCATGGAAGCGTAATGATGCTCTTCTCTTGAAAGGGCTGTCCTGACAATATGGGGAATGACAGAGTTTCCTGTGCTACAAATTCCAGTTTCTGAGGTTGAGTAAGGATGTCAGGGCTGCCATCAGCACACTCTGGCTCTTCTGAAAAGGGACTTGCTAATGTAACACTACCTTTTGCCACTTGAAAGTAAACAGTATCTGAAACTTTGGTGCTACTTCCTTCTTACTCAATGGCTCAGCATTCTGCCTTGTCCAACAGAGATGAACTATTCAAAGAGAAATTAATTACAGCTATTTGGGACTGGGTTTTTTTTTATAGCTCCACTTAATTTTTTTTTTTTTTTCCGCCATCATATATTGTAACTAAATTTTTTGACATTGTTGTACTTTTGTAGAGTTAGGATTACTTCCCCATGCTGAATACTTGTTCACAGATAGCTGCACAAGCCATATGATTCACCTTTCAGACCTGCAACCTGATGGTGGAGAAGCATAAGGCTTTCCCATGAGGAAGCAACATATTCCTTTCTGTTAGTGTAACAGCATCACGTATTACTGAACCGCATTCAGCATTCTTCAATTGCAATATCTTCAGAATTGCAATGATTTAATTGTACCCTAATGCCTTTTTTTTTTTTTTAATATACTTTTGAGGAAAAAAATGAACCATTTCCGATAATAAAGACTGAGTAATAGCAAAACCTGCACCCTTTATTTGTAGTTTACTTTTAAGTCTACTATAGCCCCTGCTTCATAATGAAGCTGATTTGTTTCTTTCAGAGTATCTGAAAATCTATAAGCATGAGTCTAATGTCCTTTAAGGACTTAAAGAAGTTTAAGAAGACGTTGGTGTCAAATCCAATTATGATTGATTCACAGAAATGGTTACCATGAAACTTCAAGTTTTGTTTGTTTTTTTTTAAAAAATAAGAGTGACAAACTTAAGAAAGAAAAATTGTTCTTAAGTCCTACTATTAAATCCATACACCCTAACTCCTTAACTCCTTTTTTCAGTTGTTGGTAGATTTGATCCATGGGTTTATTTTTCTTTCCATCAATTTAGAGTTTCTGTAGTAGGCTTTCTTAAGCCTTTGTAAATTACAGGCAATGTTTAAAAATAGGAAAAAAAAAAAGGAACAAAAAAAGAATGCTGTTTGGATCTGTTGTCAGCAGTCTTACCTGCAACGGAGATTTGTGCAAATGCCACCTTCATTATCTATCCCTTTATCTAAAATTGTGGAAAACAGCAATGCATTTTTCCATACTACAAGCTCTCATAGTCACTGGATTATATTCTGTACAGTGTGCAGAATTACTTTATTGTCATGTATATCACATTTTCAAGACACAAACAGGAAACTGTATGTTTTGCCTGGCTGCAGTTTATTTCTGTTTATTCCTCTAACAGATTATCTTTGAAGTATTCAGTCCAAGTTGTTTCCTCTTGATGGGTTTCTGGAACTTGCATTCTTATTGCTGTACAAACATCTCTTGGAAGACAGGATTATTGTGGAGGTGTCTTATCCAGGGGTTCCTCAGGGTCTAGAGACCTACAATATGTTGAAAAACCTTACTGCTGTCATGCTGTCATTGGTTGTGTAGCAGAAACGTCAATATGCCCTGAGAATAATCTAATCCTGAACTTTATAACTAGAAGAAAGGTGTCCCTAATGCATATGATTATGTGTGGAAGTATAGCCTTGTGATGTTAGAGCAGCAGGAGAGGGTAGGAAATACTGAGTTTCTCCCACACTAGCTGCTTAGCAAGGCTAACAAATTTAAATTCAGTATCTGTGCCTAAATCAGCACATCATATATCATTATCTTGACATATCATCTCCTGGCTGATCATATCTACTTTGTTAATTGTTGAAGGATTGGAGAGAGACTGCCTTTTTAATTTATTTTTTCAGCAAATTAATTTAATAATATTGTTACTTAGGTTAATATTTATATTTCTTTTGCAGGAACAGCATAGCGGCCTCAGCAGTTTGTGTTTTCAACCTGAGTGCCATAACTCAGACCTTTAATGGACCCTTCAAATACCAGGAAAACTCTCGCTCTGCTTGGCTTCCATATCCCAATCCTAACCCTAATTTTCAGGTACAAATACATGGGAGGACAATAGTTTACATGAGGTTTTTTCAAAGTGCTGTATGGTTTGTAGTTAATAAACCCAGTTTTCCAGTATATTATAGCCTAAGACCTTAAACAATTACAACAGGAGAAAAAAGGGGGCTTAAGAGGTCCTTTTATTTTAACATACTTAATTTTATTCTTTCACAAAATAATTCAGATTGAAAAGCAAATGTGCTTTGAGGGGTAGGAGAAAGAAGGCTTAACGTCAATCTTCTGTCAAAATGAAACACTATAGTTATCTGTCAACGTAACATTAAGTCCTGGCTGAAGTATGATCAAACTGCTATTCCCGTTTATGTTTTAATTCTATTTTTATTAGAACCTGGAAAGGGAACATTGTCTGACAGAAAAGAGAAAGGGAATAGGGGGGGTAAAGGAGGAGTGGCCAGGATTTTGTATATTTTTCTGTGCAAGGTGGTCCACGGTCCCTGAAGAGCCTGATTAAAAGAATTTGTGATGTGGTATTCCCCTCATTTGAACTTGTCAGCCTCAGAGGGTGTAATAAGCTGCAGCTGGCTGACAGAATAAAGCTAATTAGTCCAAGGTGGGTCACTCAATGGAACTTTCTGCAAAAAGAAAAGGGTATTTCAGGTAAGCACATAGTCATTGTTTTCTTCTTCTGCATAGTCACCACTCCTAATAGGACAATTTTAGTGTGTGTGATTTTAACAAGGGAAACAGAAGTGAAAACAGCATTAATTTAGTGATTAACAGCAACAGCTTTTCTCCAAGATACTTAAGTGTATTCACCTTTATCCACCTTTCACTGTCCCTTAATCTCAGTGCAATTTCATGAGTTCAGTGCTGCTTCTCTAACAGCCTTCCTAGTCTTCTTGTATAAGTTGTGAGACCTTTGCAAGCATGAAAAAGAATCACCCATTGGGGACTGTAGGTAGTTTTAATTACTTCCTGATTTATGCAAAAGAAGGAAAATAAGACACTGAATTTGCTTTGAATTACAGGCCAGAGCCACATCACCTTTCCTAGTAGTATATTTGGCATTAGCCCCAAGTGACAAGATGCCATTTAAGTAAGCCATATTGCAGAAGTGGGCTATATTTGTATATAGCTTTTTACATATTGTAGAAATATTTGTGTTGTCAAAATCGTAAGAAGGTCTAAGTGAGGCCAAATTTTTTGAAGGAGAAAGCTTGAAGAAAGGCTTGTACTGTACGTACAAGCTAAGATGACAGCCTGCGAGCTGTATAAAAACAATTTAAGGCTTTACTGTACTGTCTGTGCTTATCTCTAAATCGTGGTCAAGACTGAGGTGTTGAGGAAATTTCTTGCTTGGATGGTCTGGCTGATTTTAATATGGCTTGTACTTGATCCAGTTTACAAGAACAGCAGCAACAGTTGCATCGTATTTCACTGAGCAGAAGTTTTGCAGGCCACTGCTAGTGTTAAAAGCTGTAACTTGGCCTTTTACAACACAGTATTGAAGCCAATTGACATTAACTGATCTCTAGATATTATTAGTGATGTCAAACTTCTGTTCTTTTGCAGGTGCTCTCTTATTCTGTTGAATTTTCTGTTAGATTTCTGGCTCTGTAACTGCAGCAATGATGTATAACAGAAGCTACTCTAATGCTCAGAGCTGGGTGTAACCACTTTTTTATAGCTTGTTGGTAGAGTACATACTTGACATAGATGGGATATTTTCTTTGGCTGAGTCACTGGTTTCCTTCCCAGAAAGAAGGACTTCTCTTTTGTAGAGTCCATATGATAAAATATCAGAAGTCCTGTTTGTGTAGTTTCAGAAGTAAATTTATCTTCAGAGTATTGAGTTACTCAGCAGTAACAGTCAGAAGTATGTGGTTTGAAGGAAGACTACTGCTATGTAGGGATAGTTACATCAGGCATTGTATTTCCAAGACTGGATAATATTAATGAAGTATTTTCCAGATTAGAATACTATTGGAGTCCCAGTTTTGAGGAACACTGTTTTTCTCCAGAGATTGTTCTTCTTCTCTTTACACAGGACAATTTCCATCATAAGACCAAGGACCATATGTATTTTAGTGTACTACAAGTGTTCCAGCTGGAATCTTTCTTACTTCGTAGATTCAGAGAAATTCTTCTTTGGCATGGTTTATATTTTTTCACTGGCCTAACATACAGGGTGCTCACAGAACAAGTAATTGTTTCCTGCTAGTTGCTTAACTGTCTTTCCTCATCATATGATCTCTCATTACAAAATAATTTATTTGAATTTTTCTTAACATTTGTGGTTTGGAATGATCACTTATTTTCAGATTAAAAACATGACAGTAATGAAAAAATAACCGGTAGAGTTTTGCATACTATTATTTTGTCTGTGCTGTAATTCATGGCATAATTTATTACAAAGTAGAACAAAAAAGTATGACTTAGGTATGCCTTTCACATCACTGGCATATTTGATCAATGTTGTGAAGTAATGCTTAACTTCTCTGATGCAATTATGCATGAGTAAACATATGGATATTTACATATTCACATGCACTAAACAGCTTTCTCTTTTGTGTCTTCAGTTAGTTGAAGACTTAAATACAACGATGATAAAGTTAACTGCCACTTGTTTTACTTTGTTTATTTGTGGTTGAAATTTGTGTGTGCAATTAGTGAGTGCTTTCCTGTAAAGAAACAGTGCAATTTTCAGATACAAAATAACAATCATTCCAAAGCAAAAATGTCTTTGCTGTGGATAACACTTAATAGAGCTCCACACTGTTCATTCTTGGCTAGTGAACACAAGGTCTGAAGGAGCTGCTAGAACTGTGTGTGATGCTTTCACCTAGGATTTCTGTCAGACCTGACTGTGGTAGGACATGAAATTTCCTTTGAAAATTTGTTATGTCTTTAGCACTGTCTGTGTAAATTATAAAGAAAACTAGTCAGAAAATTCTGTGGTTTCTTGGATGGTGGTTTTTCTCCTTCCTGCAATATGAACATAGAATCTAGCAAAATATTACTATAGCCTACTTGTGGTGGTCAGTCTGGTGCCCTTCCATATTGTTCAGAGTCAGGGATCCTCCATAGTACCGCCTCGAGAAAGCAGAGCTTCCTCAGTCACTCTGCAGACAAGTCCGGTCAGCACCAAAAGGAATCCTGAAAATGGAATTCTACAGCATCACTACAAGATAAACTCTTGGTTTTTAATTCCTTGTGCTGTAAATTGGAGAGTAAATCTGTTATTGTTGATTTATATAGTAATGTTACTTTTCTATGTTTACAGTGTGGTACCATGGACCAGGGTTTGTATGTAAATCTGACTGAGAGAAATCTTCAAGATGCTCAAAGATTCTTTTTAATGCATGAGGTCATTCAGCCAGTTATTCCAATTCCTTACTTCATGGAAGACAACAGCCGATTTTCCCATGTGGTTGTGGATGTTGTGCAGGGCAAGGACATGCTTTTTCATATCATCTATCTTGCCACAGGTATGAACACTGCATTGCTGTGATAACTGCAAAATTATTGAGATCTATGTGTTTTAATGTTCTGTGAATTGACTACAAAATATGTATAGTGCACCTTGAACAACAGCTTTTCCTCTTTGGCGGCATTAACTGTATCTTCTACCTGTTCTGAATAGATGAATTCAGCAAATTGCAATGTCTTTGTTTATATTATAGTATGAAATAAAATGTTGGCAACTGTTTCCTATTCTCCTTTGAAGGTAGGAAGCCTCCTTGTTCTTGAGGGAGCAAACAGTTGGAAATTCTACAAACCGGGCTCCTCAAGTTTCTCTAGCTTTTATTCTTTTAATATACTTCAGGGTACAATCTCACCCAAGATGAGATTGTTTAGGGTCTTCTAAGGGAGAAGTAACTTTACAAATTACTGCTATTGCTATTTCTGACTTTTTCATATTTTATTACCTCTGCTTTTAATCTCATTTTTAAGCCATTCATTATGCAGTTTTACACCCTGTCTTATTATTTGCCCATTTATGTGTGAGCTTATCAATGCAAGGAAAGTAATCCTCCACCTAAAATTACTTGGGATAGAAATTCTGCTTATGGCTCAAAATTTCAAGCTTCTTAAAAATAGTAAGGGTGTCAGAACTGTTTTTACAGAGCAAGTATGTCCCCAGCTGAGACTGAAATACTAGGTTGGAGTAACATGTTTGGAGCCTCATGGCATAAACCTTAGGGTAGTTCTCAAATACTTAGTCCTATGCACATTTGTAGGCGATAACTCATCAAAGCAATGGTTTGTTATGTGCATAGTTTGTCTTACAATAAGTAGGCACCAAATATGATATTCAGGGAAATAATCCTCAACAAGAGAAAAAAAAATTCTAGTCCTATTTATCTGATCTTGCAATCAATGAAGTAAATTTCAAAATAGTCATTGATTCAGTAGAAACTGGATCAATCCTTTTAATTACTAAAATTATTATTTACTAATGAAAATTGTATCTTCTATAGCTTATCATTTATCAAGACCTCAAGAAAAACATACATTGTGGTTCAATATTTGATTTAATTTTCCCTTGAAAGCATGATACTATTTTTCAGCAAACATTGCTTCTTTTGAGTCTGAAGAAATTTTACAGTAATTTGGTGCCTTCGAGTGAAACAATATTTCTTAGTATATTATCCTTGTAGCTTTCTCATTGTGCTAATTGAAAGACAGGAAGTAATATAAAAGCTTTTAATAGGTTAAAACTGTGCCTGGATTTGACCAATTCTAGTCAAAACAGCCCACCAGTTGGTGTCATAACATTTTAAGTGAAATCATGCCAATAAGAAATGCTGTTGGTATTGTAGAAGTCTCCTGAACAGAAAATGGATTACAGAAACGTGTACTGAACTGGTTTTGTATGAAGACACTATCACTGCATTGTGGGATATTTACATTATCATGGCAGCACTAAGAATGATGTAATTTGTTATAATTCTGATTGTCTTTGGTTTTCACTTTCCCTTACTGTGTTACCTTTTCTGTTTGATTCAGTATGTGAAGGTCTAAAACTTTACCTTTCATGGTTCAATACCTGAAAGGGGTCTATAGGAAGGTGGAGGAGGATGTTACAAGGGTTTGTAGCAACAGGAGTAGGGGTAATGGTTTTAAGATGGAAAGGAGTGGATTTAGGTTGGACATCAGGAAGAATTTCTTTAATCTGAGGGTGGTTGCTCATTGGAACAGGTTGCCTAGGGAGGTAGTGGAGGCCCCATCCCTGGGGTCATTCAAGGTCAGGCTTGATAGGGCTCTGAGCAACCTGACCTAGTTAGAGATGTTCCTGCTTATTGTAGGAGGGTTGGACTAGATGACCTTTAGAGGTCCCTTCCAACCCAATACATTCTATGATTCTATGATTAATAAATTGAGTTCTATTTATTGAATCCTAGGTTGTCGTTATGCATCTTTCTTGCTGCTAATTAGATATTGCTCCTATACTCCTTATGATTTGTGCCCTGCCTTCCACTGTCATTCTTCTCTGTACCTCTGGTTTTGGTCATTCATGGATGTAGGATACTGCTGAATCTTTAGTGTGACTCCAGCACATACTTTTATCTAATCAGAAAATATATGTTTTGTAAGTGTGAGAAGCTGTATGATAAAAAACCCTAGGAAGCATTATTATGTTCTTGAGGCTTTCTTGACATAAACCATTCTATTTCACTGAATCATGATGAATTTTGTTAACATTCCTGCTCTGCCCACCCCCTCAAGTTGAGTGTAAGTTATAAGCTTTATTTTCCAAGAAATATTTATATTCACATTTCATAAAAATTACCTTTTTGGTAGATTTTGAGATTACCACATGTTTATATATAAATACCAGCTCTACAATACATAGGGGTAGTTTAAAAATCCCAACACATACCAAATTACATGGTGTAATTTATTTAAAATATTATTTGAGGAGAAAGGCAGTATTTTACTTTCTTTATGGTGAAGGTCATAATTTTAATTTCATTGTATTGGTAATGATGCAGCATCTTAAATCTCCATAGTCCTGTCTGCTCATGTAGAAGCTATGGAGCAGTTAGCATTGAGTTTACAGTCTAAACTGCATGTGGGAAAAGATTACTGAGAAAAAAGCTCTGCTCTGTAAACAACAGAAACTAAAAGGCAGCGGCCTTAACTTTGAAAATAAACAATAACTTGGAAGCAGACCAAGCTTAATAGTTTTGAATTCCTCATGTCCAGCCTTACTCCCACATACAATGTCATCTACCCCAAGCTCCTAATGCCATAAAGCCTATGTATGTTTGGGAGACATGGAAAAGGGGGGTTACAGTTACTACCAGACCGAGATCTTGTTGTATCTATTCTGATTTAGTTTACTTGGTTTATTAAAAGCTGTGGCAGATTAAAATTTGGAGTTAAATTTTTGCCACAATGTTCCATCTTCAAAAAAAGCCAAACAAATTACATGGGGAGGACCAGGCTGGTGTGCGTTCAGTCTCTGGTAAAATCAATGAGCATACCACCTTGGACCACACTTCTGTGATGGAGAAGGTGATTGGAAATATTCAGCATGGGTTTCCAAAAGGTGAGTCACACCTGACCGACCTGATTACTTTCTGTGGTAAAATGACTGGATTTGTGCATGAGAAGAGAGTAGTACCTCAACTTCTGCAAGACTTTTTGACACTGTCTCCCACAATATTCATATAGGATTTTTCTTATTAGGATATGTGGTCCCTATGAGTGGACAAATGGATATATGGAACCTACTTGGATGTCAGGCTCAGATGGTGTATATGAGAATACATGTATATAAGTGGTAAGGAGCTGAGTACTGTCATATTCAACATTTTAATCAATGACCTGGAAGAGGCAACAGCGTGCACTCTACCAAGTGTGTGGATGACACCAAACTGGGGTACCAGTAGTTACACTGGAGGATAGCACTGCTGTCCGAAGCAGCTAGACAAGGTGGAGGGATGGGTTAGCAAGAACCTCATGAAATTGAACAAGAGCAAATATGGAGTCCTAAGTCTGGGAAGGACTAACTCTACAATGATTGAGGCTGGGGGTTGACTGTCTAGGAAACATTTCTGAAAGGACTTTGGGACTTTGATTGACAACAAGCTGAACACGAGCCAAGAGCATGCCCTTGCTGCAAAGAAGGCCAACAGCATCTTGGGCTGTCTTAACAGGAACATCAGCAACGTGCTCTTGTGGCCAAGAAGTATGCTGGGGTGCATTAAGGAGAGTGTAACCAGCAGGTCGAGGGAGGTTCTCTTCTGCCTCTACTCTGCCCTAGTGAGGCCACATCTGGAGCACTGTGTCCAGTTCTAGGCTCCCCAGTTCAAGAGAGACAAGGAAGTACTGGAGAGAGTCCAACGGAGGGCTACAAAGATGATTAGGGGACTGGAGCATCTCTCTTAGGAGGAACAGCTGAGAGACCTGGGTCTGTTTAGCCTGGAAAAGAGGAGTGAGAGGAGATCTTATCAATGCTTATAACTATCTAAAGGGTGGGTGTCAAGAAGATGGAGCCAGTCTCTTCAGTGGTGCCCAGTGACAGAGCAAGGGGCAACAGGCACAAACTGGAAGAAAGGAAGTTCCATCTGCAGATAAAGAAAAAACTTTGCTGTGAGGGTGACGGAGCACTGGAACAGGCTGCCCGGAGATGTTGTGGAGTCTCCTCCCCTGGAGACTTTCAAAACCCACCTGGATATGTTCTTGTGCAACCTGCCCTAGGTGAGCTTGCCTTAGTAGGGGGTTGGACTAGATGATCTCTAGAGATCCCTGTAATTCTGGGATAGTCAGTAGATTAAGTGAAGAGGTTATACCCTTATATAATCAGCACACTTTAGACCACATCCAGTTTTTACCTCCTTCTAATACAAGAAGGATGTTGATAAACGAGAGCAAATTCAGTGGAGGTCCATCTTCTATTGGAGGCTGGAGCATCATGCCCTAGGAGGAGAAGCTGAGTAAACCAGCCTTGTTCGTATTAGAGGAGGGAGAAGGCTTCGGTGGCAGGGGGTCTAGTAGTAGCCTGCCAGTACGTATAGGGAGTCAATGTTGAGAATGAAGCCAGAGTCTTTACAGTGATGTATGGTTGGAAGACAAGAGATAACCGGCAGCAAGTTACAGACTGGATATAAAAGAAAATTTTTTTACTTCGAGGACAGTCAAGCAGTGAATCAGATTTTCAAGAGGAGATGTGCCGTCTTCATCCTCGGAGGTTTTCAAGACCAGACAGCAACCTAGTCTATGTTATAGCTAGCTATCCTTTGAAAGAAGATTGGACTTGAGACCTCCTGATGTCCATTTCAACCTAAATTATCCTTTGTCTATCATATGCCAGTACAATGTGTGAATTGGTTGAGCTAAACTACAGTTTTACTCAACACTTACAGTAGATCTCCATGCACTTCCTGCTGCCAAAAGGAAAGTGCATTCAGCTGTAACGTGAGTAGTGGCAGTAAGCAATTTACACCTAGTGGTGTAAAGCAGGATGGATCCAACCCATGCTGTATGAGACGTGCTCTGCATAACTTTTGTAGTTATAATTCATTACAACGTTCTTGCAAAAATTCTTTTAAAATGCACAAAGCTGATTCAGTGGAAAGGTGGGCATATAGATTGGATTGAATACAAATGAATGCTCTGCTGCCTTTGCAAAAATCTCTTTGTCTCAGAGCAAAAATTCCATTGTTTGAAGCAGATGGGCAGTAGCTAAGAGAAAATTCTCTCTCCCACTCCCCACCCCCGATTCACTTACCTATCCACCCTGTTATTAGAATACAAATATTATAGAAGAGAATAACCCTGACAGTATGAAAGTGTAATCTAATGTCATTAAACTTTAAATCGACATAATATTACTTGAGGAGAGACTGGGAATAAGCAAACAAATGCATTGATCTGCTGTGTCAACAGCCTTCATTTCCTAAACCTTTGCAAAGTCATCATTCTGCTAGGAGATTCTGATGTGTTGGGATTTAACAGCTACTGCTCATATCAAAAATATACTTTAATACTTTGGAAACACATCTTAATCTTTCACTGCACTGACTTCTAACGCAGAATGAAAGGATATATCAATTCATGCACATTTTGTGTTGCTTAGAGCTAGCAGAGTGCTGCTGGCTTCAGGCAGGCAGAAATCCCCAAAACAATTTTCAGTGATTCAGAAATAAAATTCACAGAAGTTCTGAACGAAAAATTGTCTATAGTTAAAAGAGCAAGCTGGAGAACAATCCAATATTCTGACAACTTTTCAAGTTTAAAAGACTCCTTCATTAGAAAAAAATCCAAGCAAATCATGTTATGTGTCACAGTTTTGTTTCCTTCCCTTTTGTCTGTTTTATTGTCTCCCTTCTATTTTTTCTCCCTTGTATTTCTCCCTTTCAGTTTAAATGACTAAGTGTCCCATGGTTAGGTCTTTGCCAATATCAAAAGTTTTTCAAAGCATTTTCCAGAAAACAGGATGCTGCTACGAGCAAGCAGCCCTTTATTTAGAGAACTGTTGCAAAAGGTATTGATTTGAGTGAATAAGAAAACTATTAAGTGTGTTGTCTAGTTTGAGGGTATTCTGAGAACAGTTTCCGGTTGCTGTTTCTTGGAAGTTCAGAAAGTGTAACATTTGCACTGTCTGAAAAGAAACTTTAAGATCGTATTTTAAAAATAACTAGATGTGATGAAACACTTCCATAGTTTCTCTGTTCTTCAGTCCCGCTGGACAGAGTATGTCCCCTCTGTATCCTGAGTAGAAACAGTACATGCACAGTGGTGGATCTTGACTGGAATTTATAGGTTAGCATTGATGATACTGGGGTATGACTGACTTATAAAGTGAGTGTGAAACCTGAAGAAGGGTGTATTGTTGGCTATGTTGCATGTCTCTAAAGAGTGGGTTGTTCACTGCACTGAACCTGAATTCTTATGTCATAAAGCGAGGTTTTTTCTAAGGCTTAAAGGTGACTGGAGGATGTTACAACAGGTTTTGAACTTTCCTTTCCAAGAAGTTCTAGAAAGTGGTTCTCCTCCCTCTTAAGACCTCAAAATTACAAGTAGCAATGCAGAGAATAATGATAAAAATAATTCTGATTAAACACATACGGTAATTATTATGAAGTGGAGAGGTTTCATGAGGAAGTTTCTAAAGATATTTTTTGAAAATGCAGATGGGCTTTTGTGGTGGGTTAACCTTGGCTGAGCGCCAGGTGCCCACCAAGCCACTCTATCACCCCCTCTTTCCTTCCCCTCTCCCTCCTCAGCAGAGCAAAAAAAAGAAAGGGGAGGAAAATAAGATGGAAAACAAAAAGCAGT
>JAVSBS010028861.1:0-31810 GCA_033124195.1 Coracias cyanogaster | reverse complement strand
CACCAGAAGGTCTCTCTGGAGCCTTCTCTTCTCCAGGCTGAACAAGCCCAACTCTCCCAGCCTGGCCTCCCAGCAGAAGGATTTCAGCCCTCACATCATTTTTCTTGCCTCCTCTGGACCTGCTCCAACAAGTTCATGTCCATGTTCTATACTCTTCCCTAAGCATCCTCTCCTGTTAGAGGACACGCAGCTGAGCAGCCGGTTCTTACAGCCTGTATTTGGTGGGAGATGAGAATGAAACTACTTCAATTTACACCACCAAAAAGTCCCTTTACATTTCCAGCTGGATTTCAAGCCGTGTGTCAGGTAGACACCGAAAGGACCAAGGCTTTGTCTTACCTGCATCCCGCAGATGCGAACGCCCAGAGATGCAGAGGTGCTTTGCTCACACTTCTTGATGTGCCGGGCTTTCTTCTCCTCCGAGGCATCATCACCATGCTGCCGGGTTCCCATCTTTAAGTCCAGGATACAGGGATAGTTGTATTTTGATACCACGTTTTCAAGCAACAGAAACTCTGAACATGAGTTAAGGGAAACCCAATACTTTAAAATTCTAATTGAAAGAGGTCTTAAATCAGAACAACTGCTGACGCGCTCCATAATAGCTCACAACTGTAATGAGACTTTCTGAGCCAATTTTACCAACGTGTCATTGCTATAGGCCCCTTGCTGCCAATTTCAGTTAATTTACTGTAGTACAGTCCTACCAATTAAAGCACCAACAGCTCCATTCTCCAGTGACATGATAGCCCTGGGCTGTCAATCCCACACCTCGCCTCGCTGCTGTACTCGCTCCAGAGGGTGTGGAGGGGAAGCTCTTAACCTGTATTACTCACATGACTGGTGGGTAATGAAGTGTAATAGGAAAATAAAAGGCGAGGCAGCTGCTAATTCCTATACAGTTGTGTTTTTAAATGTATGCCAAGGGGATCCTTGACTTACACTGAATACCCTTTATGGGAAGTGGTTTTTCTTCTTTTGCTTCTTTTTTTTTTTTTAGTAACCAGGGCGAAGATAACAGAGCAACTATATTCTGTATTTTCGCAGAGACTGGGCAGCGAAGGGGCGCAGACCCCTGTGATAAAACCTACATTGGTTACAAGCTGTTATTCGTAGCCAAGACTATGCTGGAGCGGAGAGAGCAAAAAGGATACGATGAAGTTTGTTCTCATTATGCTTGGAGGACATGCGGTTCAGGTGCTGCCTGTGACAGTGCAGTCCCCAGGGGTTGTAGCTCTTTCTTTCTGGCTGGTTTCCATTTGCGTCTTCCAAAAGTGAATCTGTGCAGTACTGAAGGTCTGTCCTCAATAGCATCTTCCCTGGGCAGCTGGACAAAACACACAAAAGAACATGCTTGGTTTGTGAGCTCCAGAAGAGACTATTCCTTCCCCTTCCTCTTTTGTAGAGCCTCAAACTTGATAAGGTAAATTTTCAGGGAGTCTCAAAGGAAACATATTCATCATGTCCAACCTGCGGAGATCCTTTGTTACTCAGTAAAAGTAATTTTCAGAAAGCCAGCTATTGCTGGGTGCCAATATTTTCTTTCATTATAATTTGAAAGTGTGCTTGGCTCCTGTGAAAAGCACCATTCATAACACCAATGGCCAGGAATCTCTATTTATCTACCTAACGGGCAACAACACAGGCAAATTGTCCCACAATAGGAATTATTCCCAATTTAGAGGGGTTGGCTTCGAGGAGGGGAGGGAGGGGGCAATGAGGAGATTTGTTCTCTTTTGGAGGGTCGTTCCTTGGTCTCGCTTATCCAAGAACCGTAACTCCCATCACACCGAGGGCAGCGGTTGCACGGTAGCAATATTGCACCCTTCACTCACAGCTGACCTAGGTCTTTTCTGAAGCAGTTTGAAATGAAAGATGTCTTGCGGAAAGCCTCTGCAAGTCCTAAGGTCACGGTGTGCTTGCAAGCACCGCAATGCCTTTTGGAGACAGCTCTCCCCAGGGATGAGGACGGGATCAAACCACCTCAAGGCTGGTACTGCTGGCTGGTCCCCAGCAGAAGGGTGATACGTGCTGTGGCTGCGCTCCTGGGGCCTCTCCTCCTTTCGGAGCATGCTGCATTCCAAGGAAGCAGATTTAAAGCAGAGTCTGAGCCACATATTTGAGTAACAGCATCTCAGCAATAGCTAAATCTGCCTCACACCATCCACAAGCCGGGGAAGAGATGAACCGTGAAGCCTACAAGCTGGGCTTTGCTTTTCTTCACCTTGGCTGGGCATTGCTTTTGCTCACTTGGCCTTCAGCCGGGAGTTGTGCCACCAAAACCATCCTGGTTAGACCCGACCCAAAGCGAGGACCAGGAGGCTGTTTGCAGGGAGCAGCAGACCATTACCTGTCTTTGAAGGTCTTGGTGAGCTGTGTGTGGCTCCACTTGACGAGTGTGTGCTCGTTGCTGGTGCCAGTGCTGGCAGCCCACTTGCGTTTGTGCCATATCGTCACCGAGGAGTCACCGACGGCGTTATCCAGCCGGCCACAGCTCTCCGTCTGCAGGCTGGGGCTGGCGAGCAGGGTCAGGTTGCCGAGGCTGTCCTTTTTGAGGTGCACAGAAACGATGCCTGGACAAAAAGAGAGAAAACCAAACCAGAATGAGATTAACCCATGGATTGCTATACAGACTTGGCCACCCACAAGGTGGTCCAGCCTTTCTGGGAGGGCTGGTGCTTAGCAGGACAGCTGTCTTCTCGTATTTTAGCGGCCTCTCACACTGATCTCACTCTGATTTGAGGCCCAATAAACACCATTAGTCTGAAACCCTGGAAAACAGCCACAGGCTTTTCTAATGTTCTTTCCTCTCAAGGCTCAGCTTGAAATCTGCCTCCTCTGAACATCGTGTTCCTTCATCCTCTGTCCCACCAGGCTCTGCTACGCCTCAAGTGATCCAGCAAAGACCCCCACATTGGACCTGGAGCTCCTGGATTATTTACGGCAAGGGATTTAGGTCTCACTTTTTCAGGCAGGGGTAGGTTGGAAATGCTTTTCATTGGCAGGAAACAAAGGGAGGGTTGGGGACCAGGAATTTTCCAAAGACAACCAGCATGCCAACTGCCTCCTTTAATTGGAGAGCCCCAGGAGCAAGGGCAGAGGCATGTGCTTGGGCTGGCAGCACTGCATGCCTATGTGATACCCAAGCATTGTCATGGTCGTGTCCTTCCCCAGACACCAAGGACCAGCACCCAGACTGATGGGGGGTGACCGGACCCTCACATGTCCGGTGTTTGTGCACGAGCGGGAACATGACCGCGGCCAGGGATTGTTAACTTTCCACCCTCAGTGCTTAAAACACCATTGTGTATTTTAGCATCGCAATTTTCCCTGACTCTAACAGGAATCACAGGGCTCAGATGCCATTCGGCCCATCACGGATTTAGCCCATTCTCAGCCCATGGCTGGCATGGGCACGGCTGCCTCCCGTCTCAAATGACAGAGCAGGAATGGCCATGGCTCGAGAACCAGACGGCTCTGACCTTTCTGGGAAAGGCTGAGAAGCGCAGTCCTGCTCCTGCGGGCCTCGGTCAGGGCTGTCTGAGCCTTGCGAGGCAGCACAGGCATTTTTAGAGCTCAGAGGGGATGCCAGCCCCATGAGACGGACTCTCCTGCTTTCACATCTTGCTGCAGGAAGGCAGGTCCAGAAGAGGACAGTCGAGACCGTTGGACCAGCAAAACTCATCACTGGAAAGAGCCCTGTTAGGAACACGTGGAGCTGGGTTTTATCCAGCTGTCCCCAGGGTATCCTCACTTGGTCCTTTGGGCACTGCAGGAAGATG
The DNA here is from genome assembly GCA_033124195.1 of Coracias cyanogaster. Taxonomy (NCBI): domain Eukaryota; kingdom Metazoa; phylum Chordata; class Aves; order Coraciiformes; family Coraciidae; genus Coracias; species Coracias cyanogaster. Next base: position 28,028 of record JAVSBS010028861.1, on the reverse strand, counting down.
CGTTTCGGCAGCTTATCAAACAAGGGATCTCTGTCTCCCAAGCAAATTTTCCAAAGCCAATAAAAAGGCAAACTCCCTTCTCTCCATTTAAAGTGAGGCTATAGTAAGGAAACACACACAGGAGGATTTGCCCTCTCTGCATGTGTGCAGAGTCCTGCCTGCTGGGTTTTGCTGACTGCGGGAGGTTTCCACCACCTGAACTGCAGGAGCTCTGTGTGTCTTAGACTCGGGATGCCCATCATTCCCCACGTCCCGCGCCTCATAACCCTGCAGACCCGGGATTCCCATCCTTCCCCACGTCCTGCACCTCATAACCCTGCAGACCCGGGATTCCCATCCTTCCCCACGTCCTGCACCTCATAACCCTGCAGCTCAAGCTGTATTTGGATGCACTTCCCGCCCAGCCTCTGTGCAGCCCCTCTGCTCAGGTACCACAACCTGTTCTGTTCCCCTGCGCCGGGAAATCAGCGTTAATCCAAACAGCGTGCCATGGCAGGCTCGGTTAATCCGGCTAATTTTGCAATGAAATGGAGGAGGAATATACACAGGCTGCTCTGCCAAGGAAGATGGGGGGCTGCAAACCTTAGTTAAGGGGTAAGTTATATTTTTAGCTCTCTCAGTCCTTTGCTCATGGTCACGGTGAGCACAGGGAGCTCTGTCTTCCTCAGGCTCTGACGTTGCCCACCTGATCTTTCCCTGAGTCCCATTCGTGAAAAATCCCTCTTATGGATAACTGAGAGCAAGAGAAATTCCTAACAGCTTGGATGCCCGCTTTGATTTTTTCAGGGGACAGGAAAAAAAAGCCAGCGTATCTTTTGCCTAATTCAAAGCCTTTTTATTTTTAAAAAGTCAGTGCAAGGCAAACGGAGTCCTTGATTCCAAATCTAGTTCTCTGCCTCAGTTGCGGCACCACAGCAGCCTGTAACCTTAAAAACTGTCCCAATTACATATCTGCAAGTCAATGGAGCTGTGCTGATTTACATAGTGCTAACAATCTGGCCCTAAAAATATTATATGTAAGAGTTCTTAAGTATCTTACATTTATATGAAAATTAATGGGGAGATTTTCAAAGGCAAGAATGAGCAGTTAAATTGGAAGGGAATGTGATCCTCTCGCTCCTTCCAGTTCAAAACCTTTATCTTCAAAAACCTACATCTCAGCCTGACAATACTTTTGTTTCCTGGTGTGCTTCCATATGGGTTTTGCATATGTCCTGCAAGTGACCTACGTCTGCAAAACAAATCTATAACACATGGCGAGTGTTCTTCTCTTCTATTGTGACAATAAAACATTTATCTGGGAGCAAAGGTGCACAGGCTGGGCAGGGCAGTGGTGGAGTCCCCATCCCTGGAGGGGTTTCCAAGCCGTGGAGATGTGGTGCTGAGGGCCAGGGGTTAGTGGTGACCTGGCAGTGCTGGGGAACGGCTGGACTCGAGGAGCTTAAAGGTCTCTTCCAACCTAAATGACTCTTATGATTCTGTGATTCTATGATTTAGGTAGTTGTCTTTGCTGGCCCTTTAGTGTCACTAAAACCTCAATCCCCCTCCTGCCCAGCACCAGCGAGCAGCCAGCGGGTATTTATGGGTGCTGTCACCATGCTGGTGGCATCCCAGTGATCCTCAGGAGCACTTTGCTATGTAGCTCTACCCTCATGGATTTATTTTTAAATTTACAAGTGCATTCATTTATTGCTGTGTGCAATAGAAATCTGAGCAGAGCTGGGCTTGAAAACAAGTCCAGCATCCCCTTGTAAGCTCAGTGCAGGGCAGGCAGAGGTTTGCAAGGAGCTGATGGGGAGAAAGCCAGTCCCAAGGTCACCAACCTGCCTGAAATGGTTAAGTGAGCAGCAGACATTTTGTAAGCGACTCAGTCTGAGTGACATTTGATCAGCATTGCACATAATGTCATCATTACATAATAGTCCCCGAGTCGTCCCTCTGCAGCCTAAGATCTGTTCTCTAAGAATAGAGATGAGGAACATGGACACGTGTGAAGGGGTGATGAAGACCTCAGGGTTATTCCCCCTGATGCTCATCCCCTCCGTCATCCTTGTGGGAAAATGTTCCACCGGCATTCAGGGCTGGGACAGTTACAATCGGAATTAAAAAAATGCCTGTGCCCAGTGCCAAATTGGAGAAGCATTGCTATTTAATTACCCCCCATCGCAAAACTCGCTGGGACTTGCAATAGGAGAGAAAAAGAAGAAAAAACGGTGAGAACAACCGGGCCACCCCTGAACTGATAAGCTGGGACTGCTCAACATCATGGTTAGAGACACAGAGCAGGGCCCAGCTCTCCAGCACTCAACCCTGGCCCCGGCTAAAGAAAATTGCTTAGAGGAAGACTTGTTTTCTCTCTTAAGCATCTTTTTAATAGCATCCTATAAATCTGCAAAAGGCCCCTGACTTTCTGGGGAGAGTCTGGAGAGATTGGATTGGAAGCGCATCGAAACCGCGGCTGACACTTTGAGCTCTTTTCTGTAACGCTGAAGGACCAAAAGATATTTTAGGTTTTTTACGTGACAGCCAAGCTTCTCGCCTCTCGCAAAAATCCAGGGTCAGGAGCTTTATGAGCAGCACCAGTCTGGCAATAAAAGCAGAAATAGTGAGGGAATAAGAAAGGGAGGGAGGGAGGGAGTCTTAAAAAAAGTACTAGGACCCCCCAAGACACCAAGTGCTGCTTTTTGGTAGGTAAGCTGAGAAATTCAGCTGGGAATGTGGTTCAGGGCAAGGAGGGTTGGGGACAGGGGAGGTGTTTGAAGGGAGGGACTGGGCAGTGATGGGGGGCAGGCAGGAGGCTCTTCTCTGTCCCCGGGAAGGTCTTGCCTGTGGCAGGACAGCTGCCTGGATGCGAGTTTTAAGAAGTTAAGCAGTCTATACCTCTGGCTTTCCAGAGCCCAGTGCTCACAGGGGTGCTGCGGGGAGCAGGGCTGGGCTGAGGTGGAGCACCCAGCAAAAGTGATGCTGGATGCATCCCTGGGCTGGCTTTTCAGGCTCGGTATTTCATGGTGGTCCCAAGGACCATCTTTCCCCCAGCTCATCTTAGTGCAACCCTGACCCTTTCCTTGCCCTCAGTGACTTCTCTGCTTCTGACACAAACCTTCACCTTCTCTTAAGCCATGGCCTGGAGCAATGGGGCCATGCATGTGGGGCAAAGCACCCGGGGCCAGAAACCCTTTCTGACCAGGGAGTGCTAGTTTAAAGATCTCCTGAATCCTGTGTCAGAGCTCTACTGAACAGAACACATGATGTGTCAGATCTTGGGAATCTTGTCTTGAACAAGACTCTCCTAGTCCCTGCTTTCCTCACCTATTCCATGCCGCCATTCCCTTGCCATCAGGCCAACTCATCAGGGGCCATACCTGCAAAATCCTCAAAGCAAATGATGTTGGAAACCTTATCCTATTCCTACCCCTTGTTGGCTGTTTTCTCTCTCTGGCCCGCTCCTGCACAGGCTCTTGGTTCTCCGGGAGGGCCTCATGTTCATGCTCTCAGCCTCCATCTTCTCACGACTCTCCCCCTCAAGGACAGACCAATTTCAGCCCTATTTGACATAACAGGAGTCCTCTCTGTTACCAAGGCCAACCATGGCAGCAAGGGGTTGGGCAGAGAGGAGGATATCCTGGTGCCATCAGCCAGCACTCAACACTTATTAGACACCAGAGACTTCCCTCCACCAGCAAGAGAGACCAAGGAAACCCTCCCAGTCTCACAGACCTGCTCCGTGCACACTCACACCCAGAAAGCATCTTTGCTCTCTAAAACCTGCACAAGTGATAGGGCTCCAAAACACAGACCCAGCCCAACCTCCAGCACCGTCAGCCACCCCACCAGCCCTTATCCTAGTCTCAGGACTAATCCTGGTGAAAACACCGACCCTGAGCTCCTTCCCCAGCATCTCCCCTTACCTTTGTACTGGGGCGTGAACTGCCTCATGGCCAAAGGCAGCGACTCGTAGAAGCTCAGCTCCTGTGAGACCAAGGGCTTGCAGACCGTGTGCTCGTCGTACTTCATCATGCTCATGTGGCCGCCCACTTGATGGACGAAGGGCTCCAGGAGGATGGCGGTTCTGCTCTCGCTGGGGTCCAGGGGACTCTGTCCCACCATGGTGCTGGGCGAAGGGCGGAGGGGGGGTTTGCTCCCCTTTAGTAGCAATGAAGCGGGGTCAGAAGCTGGGTTTGGGACATGCTGTGCTGGACCTGTTAACACTCACTCTGGGTTTTCACCAGTGATGTCTGCAAAACAGAGGGTACAGGGGAGTGTGAGAAAGGGGGACAAGCCACCACAAAGCCACCATCTGCACCAGCATCCCGGCAGGGCTGGGAGCACAGCCTGGCCTTGTGCTGCCTGCTGGCACAGCCAGGTGGGGTGAGATCTTTAGGTGCTCAGGGGCTGGCAGAGAGACCAGGAGTCCAGGAAAGACCCAATTTAGACCTGTTGGGAGCAAAAGAAACAGAGGGGAACGATGAGAAGAGCTATCAAGTTAATGCGGTGGCCTCATCAAAGCAGCTGGATCAGGGCATTCCTTGGACCGGTAATGCCAGGTTATTAATACGCTGTATTAATGACACCCCTTGCTGTGGAACAGCCCCAGTTTGCTTTACAAGACGGTGTTAATGATGGTCTCAATCTCCCCCGAGCTAGGACATGCCTTACAAAGGAGGTTTCTTAATAAAGCTTCCGCAAGCTGACATCCCTGGGCAGTCCCTTGCCTCTTAACACTGCTGATGGGGTTAGCAGCATTTTCTGCACCTTCTGAAGAAGCCTCAGCTTGGGCTCTTCACTGACATTTAACACCAGAGAGCGTTTCCTCCACCGTGCTAACACGTGGCATGAGGACAGGTCAAACCAGCACCGAGATGGTTTGCACCCATGCGCTGGCTCCCCTGAGCTCGCTGCTACAGCCCAAAGGAGCCTCCAGCAGCAGATCCATTCCTGATTCTATCCCCCAAGGGAAATGCCACCTTATTTTGACAGCAACAAGGCCTGGCTTTAAAAAAGTAAGGTAGGAAAAGCATGGCCGGAGACTGTGTCTGTGCTGCCTCAGCAGCAGCACCCTGGTTTCTCTTGCAAGCCCCCAGCAACACTCACCCCTTCACTTTATTCTTTGCAAGAAGCCCATGGTTGGCTCTTGCTCTGGGGGACATCGGGCAGGGGAATCCCACAGCCCCTGAGGAGGACAAAAAGGCAGCTGAGCTAATATTTGCCCTGGAGAAGCAGTCTGGCTTCATACCATTGAGGCGGTAAAATCGGAGGGAGACACTCCAGACCCCAAACTCAGAGGGACAGAGGGGAAAAAAGAAAAAAAAATCATCCTTTTGAGGACTCAAACCATTCTATGATGGATTCCATGATTCTGTGACTGGTCCATGGTCCTGTGGCCTTCAAAAAGGGATGGGCAGAGCCTGGTTTGCCTGCCCCGTTAGCCCAGGTGACTTTCTCCTTGTTCCTCCAGCTTCAGCACAGCTTGGGGAGTTGTGCATCCTATTTTTGCTAGCAGAAACCCAGTGTAGTCATTAATAATGTCTTGGGGAGATCCCTTTCTCTCTATCAAAGCTTCTAGGATGTGTTGCTAGGACGGGGACAGCATCATCACCCCCTCCTTAACCAGGAGGCACCAAAGGGCAGAGGGATGGTGGTACCGGGAATCAACCTGAAGTTTCCCAGCCAGGCTTCTCCCAGGTCTCTGCAAGCAACCCTGGAGCTTTAACCACGGAAAGGCAGCGTATTCCTCACCCCGCCACAAAGAGCCAAAGCTCTGCTGCTTAAATTTCCTCCCTCACGCTTCACGCTGCAATTAAACCGCTGAGAAAACGAGCACTCGGCGCAGGTGCCCGCTTTGTTTTCTGCCTGGAGGAGTGGGATGAGGTGGGTTGAAGGCAGAGAAGAAACACTCCTACCTCCGAAAGCACACGGAGCAGCTCCTTTACCTTCCCCCAAGGTGGGTCTTTTTTTTCCCCCCCATTTTTCTATTCTTTCATCACCGCACACTTTGGAGAGGCATTTCTACTCTACAATTACCAGCCTGAACCGGTGTGAGGGAACAAAGCCAGGCCACTTAGACAAGCGCTTTTCAGCCGGGGAAGAAAGCGGCTCTTCAGAGCTTTTCTAGAAGTTAATAAAAGCATTTAGCATTTTGTTAAGTTGCGGCAACTTTTAAAGAGGATTTCTCCCTTGAAAGCTGCCGGTTTGCTGTGGTTCTTTGGGTTTTTTTCCCCTCTCCTCCTCTCCCTTAAAAAAAAAAGAAAAAGGAGAAAAGCAAAAAGCAAATGGATTTGTCATAACTCCTCTTTGGAGCAGAGAGCGCAGTGTGACTTCAGTCCAGTATTTATTGCTTCAGAGACAGTCCAAGGCTGAAACTCGGCTGACAGAACCCGCTAACAATTCTGGCAACCTTGGCATTGTAAAGAGAGTTGAGGGGGAAAAGAAAAAACAAACCCAACACAATTTTCTAAGGCTCTTACTCTCAAGCAAAACTCAGAGCAAGATTTGCAGTAAGAGAAAGGGGCTCTTTTCATTTAGTTTTTCTTCTGAAGCAGCTCGTCCATTTGGGGCAGATAAATGTTACCGCAAACACTTACTGAGCTCCTCTGAAACAAGACACTCTTGAAATAAATCACCTCTGCCGGCTCAAGTTATCGCCAGTGCCAAAAGATATTTACATCACTAAAAATACACAGAATTGCAGATAAATCTGTAGCCTCAAAACCAAAACAAGAAACCTTGAATATTTTTCCCCTCACTAAAATAAAGCAACCGAGGCGCTGCAGGTGAAGATGAGTTGGAAAAGGTTGGGCAAGGAAAATATAAATAAGTCCCCTCTTCCAGAAAAAAAACCACAGCAAGATGCTTTAAACCATCTTCATCTCCCCAGTGACAGCCAGAACACACCAGCATCCCTTCCAGCGCATCCCAGCAGCATCACTGGTCTGAGATGGACTTGATTTCTACCCATCACGTATGTGTGACAAGGACCTGGCCGGGTACCATCACCCTCCCCCTTCCTCTCGCTCAGGGCCAAATGTCAAAAGAGCCTGAGCTAAACAGGTTATTTATTCCCAACTCTGAGCACAGCCAAAAGAAACCAAGCAGATTAAATTCTCTAATCTTTACTGAGCACTTACTCCGTCCCATCCCAAGCAGCACTGTCTCTGAGTCTGACACGAGGGCAAAACGCAGCGAGCGGAAAGCCCACACCTCATAAAGAGTCAGGGTGCTTGTAGGAGAAACGCTTTGGGATATTCAAAAGCAAAATCACTTTAAAAACAAGTGCTCTGCCAGCACAGAACCATGTTCTCTGTCTTGCAGTGGTCAGCACCTTCCCCTCTGGGGACCCAGCTCTCTGGAGCATCCCAAAGCACCCTGCTCCAAGTCGGGTTCCAAGCACTGCAAGGGGCTGCTCATTTTTTTCCCTTCATTAAAAGGCAACAAAAGAACGTCGCTGTTAATCTGAAGAGATCTAGGACCATAGCTCTTGGTACTGGAGCTGCCCTGGAATCAAAGCCAGCTCCTGCACCAAGCACCAGCCCAGCCTGAGAGCAAGGTGCAGGCAAAGCCCAGTTGCCCCATCTCCCTTCAATCTTTGGCCTCGTGCCTCCAAAACTCCACAACCCTTTGGCCATAAGGAAAATCTGACTGGTTCCAGCTCAGTGCCCATCCCAGCAGGGACTCAAGGCAGACTCAGGCAGTTTTCAGAGGCAGGCAAGTGGCTGCAGCCCTCAATGAACCTTCAAATCTGCCACCCCTGCTCTTTCCTCAACTCCAGACACAGTTAGAAATAGTCGCAGGGCAGCACCACGCTGGGAGCGCAAAGCTCAGCTCTCAGCAAGAACCCCAGCTCTAACCAGCCTGCTGTAAATCCTCACGTGCAGAAACAGCTCTTTTATCTGACGTTTCCTTTCCTGAAAGAAAATTATGTTTATAAAATTGATGACGGGTCCCTGCATCCCTCATGAAGAAGATGCAAAGATTCCGTTTGCTGCGCCGGAGGATTTATTTGGCTGCTTTGTGAGAAGCAGCAGGATTGATGGGGAGGGGAGCCGTGTTACCCGGGGCTGGCAGGGTGCTGACAGCCCCCTGCCCACTCCCCGGGGCTGGCCTGGGCATTGGGGGACAGTGCGGGGTGGCTGCTGGGCTGGAGTTCCCAGTGGGACGTGGGAACGTGCTTTTGGACCCTGGCAGCAAGTTTGGGGCCACCAGCAACACCACGGGATGGGGTGACATGGTGCCACTGCATCCCATGGGAAAAGGCACAGGTTCCTGCACTCCCCTGCCCAATTTCTGCCTTTCACACCACCGAAGCCATCTTCCCCTTTGCAGCCCGGCCCCATGCTTTTCAGCGATTCCATGAGCACGATGGAGAACCGAAAGCCACTAGGCTCACGACTGGCAGACCCTCGGGTTTCTCCAGATGTTCACACCAGCCTCTCGGGTGCTGACTGTCCCCCCTCGCTCCCATCCCTTCCCACAAGCCATGGCTGTCCTCGGAGCCTTCCTAATAACACCCCACCCGCTCTCCAAAATCAAGTTCTTGTTCATCCTGCCCTGGTAGACAGCTGGTGCTGGTGCAGAAGCCACCCTGGAGCTCACCTGCTGGGTGTCTGTGGCTGGTCCGGGCTCAGTGGTCAGCGTGGGCTCGAGGTACTGCCTGGGCTGGGGCTTCTCGCTGCTTCTTGGTGTGGCTGGAGTAGGAGAAATAAAGGAGCGAGGGGAGCCCGGGGACATTTGGGCTGTCACCTGACTGCTGCCGTAGGTGCTGGCAGGCGCCTGGTATGTCCGGCTGACAGCTGAGCTTTAAAGGGGGGACAGACACCCTTGGGTGCTGAAGGCAAACAAAGCCGCCTGCGCGAGAGGGTCGAGGATGGCGGAAGAGGGTGCTGGGCGCGTGTCTGGCTTTCCAGAAAGCGTGGGCACGTTCCGGCTCTCTTGTGCAATCGTTACTCCAGGAAAACAACCGTTGCCTTTTTCCCCATCTGTTTGCTGCTGTACTACCTGCAAAAGACCCCCCTGGCTCAGCCCCTGCCCTGGGAGAGGGGAGGGGGCTGGCCGTAGCCGTGGGATGGACACCAGCTTCCCAGCGCTCCCAGCAAAGAAACCCAACGAGTCTTCACGTCCTGCATGGGGGGAACGTGCTGGGGTGATGGAGGAGAGGACGGGCAAAGGCGCTGTGATGGCTGGAGGGAGGTGGTGAGAGGGGCTGGGAAGCTGCGGGACAGACCGAATTGCCAGTCTTTTTTTGGCAAAGAAAAGCTATTTAGGGCTAGAGGAGCAAGGCATGAAGCAAGACCGAGGTTTGCCTAAAGCTGGGCGGTGGGAGAGAAGATCTGGGAGCGGAGCCCACAGCCGCCCAGCCCTGACCCTGCCAACGGCCTCGTGGAGGGAAAAACGACACCCCAGTGCTGAGGGAATGGAAAAGTCCCAGGGAGATTCCTGCCAGGGCTGAACCGTCTCCTCCAGCAAGTCAAGAACAGCATGTGCCCCCCAGACTGCACCAAACCCCCTCCAAACTGTCCTCTCCAGCACGTGCCAAGGGCTAGAGTGCTCTGGACGTGCCGTGCCAGCCCCTCGCATCCCAAGAAGACAGGACCTATATATTATTGAGGGGATCTGGGCATCCCCCAGGACAAGCAGAGGGTGGTGCCCGCGCTCATCCCCCCATCCCAGGGGACCTGGTCCCGTCTCCAGCGATAACTCAAGAACATTAGCAAAGCAGTGCCCATGACTAGGGCCCCGCAGGCTGTGATGGGGAAGGTGCTGGGAGGGCTTTGCAGCAAAACAGCAGGAGACCAGGAAGAAAATCTCACTGTTGAGATAATGATTGATGGAAGTGGTAATTCTCGGTAACTGGATGGGAGAAAACAGGCGCACGTTAGACCAGAGGGATCGAAATTATAGTCAGGGACAGGGGCTGAGATTAAAGACAAGGCTGAAACCAAGACCCTGATGCCCAAGCGCTGGCTTCACTCCTGGTTTTGTAGCTCAGCAAAGTCCTTTTTTTGGTTGTTTTTTGATAAGCTTGGTTTCTGAAGGAAAAAAAGCTGACACAGGTGCTTTGTGAGGCCAGCCACCATGCATCCCTCCCCCCAACTTCTGAACTCATCGGCCAGTTGCAGCAAAATGCAATAGAAATATCAAAACCGCAGGGGGTAAGTTCCCTGAAGGCACTTTGTTGTTTGCCAGTGATGGGGCGAAATGTCCCCTGACCATGACTCGGCTCTTCTTGGCATCACCAGCACCACGACATCCCTGGAGCAGCTGGAGGCCAGGGGAGGGGACAGGCTGGGAGTAAAACCCACCGGGCTGGAGGGGACTGAGCTGCAGGGAACATGTTGCTGTCCTCCCCCTCACCACCATGTCACCCCTGATCACATCCCCTTGGCCAAAGAACTGAGCTATAGGTCATCCTTAAGCATCGCTGCCGTGGGGTTGTGGAGAACTTCCACTTGATAACATATCCCTGGAGAGAGATGGAGGGTTTCGGTGGGTTTAGGTGCCGTTAGAGGGGACAGCAGAGTGAGGAAGGGCCAGCTCAGGCCTGGGGCTGTGGTCATGGCTGGGGATGCTGGTGCAGACCCACATCCGGGTGCTGCCTTCTCCATCCCACCTTGGCTGTGGTTCCTGTGAGGCTTATCACCAACCCTCGGCTCTCCCGGCACAGGGGTACAGGTCACGCAGCTCAGAGCTGTCCCTCTCACCTTTCAGCAAGTTAGGGGCGATTGCTGCAGGCTCTTCAATGTATCTGGAAAAGGGCTCAGCATTGCAAGACAGGGTCTCTGTGGACCGTGGCTCAGCATCACAGAGCATCCCAGCAGCAGGAATACGCTGGTTCCCAGCATCTGCTCCTCCCTTCTCCTGTCCCTCGAGCCAGGCTGGTCTTGGCATTTCCTCCTTTTCCAGGACAGATGGGGCAAGCCAAGTCTCCAACCAGCTCGTCCTCTCTGTGCCCACCGCAAGGGTGGCACGGGCAGGCAGCAGGTCCCGACATCCCTTATTGTCTCCTTGATGCGTGGTAGCATCTTGCTCCCAAAGCCCCTGAAACGATACAGCGAGCCAGGATGATCCCCAAACACACCAGGCTTTAAACCTCACCATTACTGAGCTGGCAGGAGGGGGCCAGGCCCACACTGGGGGGGTCCCTTGGGCTCACCGAGCAGCCAGCTTTGCCCTGTGGCCCCCAGCAAGCCCAGCACAGCGGGGGGAATCCAGTTGCTGCATCCATCACCAGCCCACCCCTTTCTCCTTCGCTGTCCTGCGGATGCATTTTTAATGCACGTGTTAATTGAAGCAACCTCATTTTGGTGTCAGGCGTATTGCCGGGCCGGGAGACGCGTCCTCCGCAGTTATCGCTCCACGCAAACGAGCGCACGGAGGATGCCCGGGAGCGGCTGCGGGGTCCCCATGCATGCAGCCGGGCTGGTGGCGGCCGCAGAGGCAATTACTCAGCCTCTGGTAAAAAGCGGAGCTCTCAGAGGGGAGAGCAACCCTGGCTCATATTAAAACGATGCTAATTAGGAACTAATTACGGGCACAAAGATATTATTACCCTTGGCTAGCCTGCGGGCTGCAGCCTTGGTCCCGAGTCCAAAGCTCTCCCAGGCCAGCACGGGCAGCGTGGGCATTACTAGAAGTGGAGGCCAAGCCTCCCGTGAGCCAGGGCTGCCTGGTCCTCAGCTCCCGGGTAACTTCAGCGCCACCGAGCCGCATCCTGACGTGACCTGTGCAGCGCCCTTCTCATATTAAAGGGCTAAATTTATATCTGCGGGAGAGGTGGGATAAAGCTGCGTGACTGCGGGTTGCCTTGGACATGAAAGAAAAACAACAGAAACTGCTGAGGGAGCTGACACAGACCCCGTTGTTCCTTGCCTGTTCTTTCCCCTCCTACACAGACACCAACAGTGCAGGTTTCCCCCCCCCCACACCTCCAAGTGCTTTGGACCATCCATAAGTCTTTGCTGTTTTATTCTCTGCTCTCTCCCCAGTGCCAGATGAGAGCTGTAGCCATGGCACGGTGACACCAAAACAGCCACCTCATGGCACAGTGACACCAGAAGAGGCACCCCATGGCACGGTGACACCAGAACAGCCACCCCATGGCACAGTGACACCAGAACAGCCACCTCATGGCATGGTGACACAAAACAGCCACCTCATGGCACAGTGACAGCAGAACAGCCACCTCATGGCACAGTGACACCAGGACAGCCACCTCATGGCACAGTGACACCAGAACAGCCACCCACAGGCCAGGCAGGGTCACTCCCTTGCCCTGAACCAGCTCCAGGGCTGGAAATGCGCTTTGCGCTGCTGATGGGTGCTGGAGCCTCACCTGCTGGCTGGTAACCCCTTGTTGAGGTGTCCTTGCTGCTGGTGGCACCTTTGGGAGCCCAGCTGGGAGCAAAGCCAGAGCTGCTTTCCAAGAGGGAGGCCCAGGGACACCCCTGGGACCCGTTTCTGAGCTGTTTTACATGGAAGTGGCTCAGCTGCACCCCTCGAGCCCAGCACTGCTCCCAGCAGCTCCTCAGCACCCCGGGGTGTTTTGCTCTGCTCTTGCTGCTTGGATGCCAAGAGCTGTTTTGGAGCCAGGATGTAAACACGGAATGTGGCCCTACAGCAGGTCACTGCGGGGTGACACAGGGCAGGCAGTCTCCTCCGTCAGAGGGGACATCAGTGGAGGCTCCGGTGTCCTCCTGCCACCTGAGAGTCCCCAGGGAGCCTCTGCTTTGCCAGGGGCTGCAGAAGAGGGAGCGTGGGGGGCTCCTGTGGCACAGAGCCCACGCTCTGCCCCTGGGCCAGACAAGCTCGAAGCCAAGCAAGGTTTCCACAACCCGCTGGGGTCTTCTCGTTCGGGACAGCCAAGGCAAAGCCACCCGTGGGCTTTGCGTCAGAGCTCCCCAGCTTTACAGAAGCGTTCCTAGAAACATAACGTGCTCCTCTGAGGTTAGCACTGAGGTCTGGTCGCCGTGTTGGAGCTGCGGCTGCCGGCAGCTCTCCCAGGGGTGGGGAGGTGGGGACGGGGCTCACGCCTTCATTCCTTTAACGTGCCCAAAACCCTTCTGCAACACCTATCTGGAGGGTGGTTTTTTTTTTAAAGGCTGAATGAAATCAGGGTGGAAATCCCAGGGCAGGCGCTGGGGAGCGATTCCCTGGGACAGGGGCCGTGCCGGAGGGAGGCGTGTTGGGGCAGGACTCGTTGGCCGCGCTGCTGCTGCTCCAGTTCACGTTGATGTTTCCAGGAGAGCTGGCACAGCGCCCTGACTCCGCGCCCCATAAATAAGGCACAGCATCAGCTGTCATGTCAGCAGGAGACAAAAACATTTAATGTGAAAGGCTTTAAATGGAAGCAGGAAATGAAAAGATAAAGGGCAAATTTTATTTTAGCTTCCTTGTTGGTACATATTTTCCTCTCTGACAGTAAGGGGATGCGGCGGCCTTAGCAGCCCACCGTTGGAGAATTTATTTATAGAAGCTTAATACTTCACAAGAAGGTGGGAGGGAGACGTGAGCGGCTCTGGTGGAGTGAACGCAAGTTGTAAGGAGAGCAGGGCAAGGGGCTGAAGAGCCCAGCTATCCCCCCTTCCTTGAAGGGAGCTGGGCTTCTGGGAAAGCTGAAATTCAGGAACGATCGATATCGTTTGTACAGAGCAAGCGGGAGCTTGGCAGGGAGCGTGGCATGAAACGAGTCTTCTCTGCTTTCAGGACAGCAAATGAAAGAAGGGACACGGGGGAAGACTATCGCAGAAAACATCACGGCAGCTTGGTTGAAAGCAAACATCCTCTGGCACATGTCATTCCACCAAACTGGAGACGATTTCCTAACCCTGAATGTATTTCAGCTGTAACTTAGCAACCCAGACCGGGTAAAAGCATCTGAGCAGGAACGCGGGTTCAGAGGAGATGGAGCCTCGCGCTCCCTTTTGTTCCCATCCCTTAACAACTCAACGCTGGAGGAGGTAGCCAGCTCCCACCGGCCTCCACGGCGCCAACCTTCTATGCCAGTAGAAACCTTCCCCTTTGCCATCCAGACCTGTTACGAGATTAATTAAACATTTCTCCAACCAAACACAAGTGAGTCAACCGTGTCCACGGAAGTTACACGATGAGTCATGGACTACTCGTGCCGTTTGGGGAGAACACTTGGAAGTTGAAACTCACGGTAGCGCGTGTTCTGAGTCACCAACACTCAGGTGAGGGAGGAATCTGCTCTAGTTGCAGATGTCCCTGCTCACTGCAGGGGGACGGACGAGACAAGCTTTAAAGGTCCCTTCCAACCCAACCCAGTCTGTGATTCTATGAACTGGAAACACTCAAGGAAATAGACCCTAAACACAACTTAGACTCGGCATCAAGATGTGCTTGTGTGTCTCCTACTCACCAGGCAAGCCCGAAAACCATGGGGATCTGGCAAATAGTCCAAGACTTGACTTTTTGCCTTTTCCCTTGACATAAATCTCCCCCCTTTTATAGTGCCTTGCTTAAAGCACATGAACCCTGAGACACAAGGAGTCCTAAGACAAGCAACAGCCTGGGCACAAGGACAGGAAAGGACACTCGTCCCACTCCAGGATGGGAAGGGACACCCATCCCACTCCAGGATGGGAAGGGACACCCATCTCAATCCAGGATGGGAAGGGACACCCATCCCACTCCAGGATGGGAAGAGACACCCATCCCACTCCAGCACTGTATCCAACACTTCCCTCATCACTTCCCAGTCTTTCCGTGTCATCACCTGACACTTCATATCACATCCCGACAAAGAGGGGAGCTGACTGCGGCCTGGGGAAGCCACGACACAGACCAGCCAAGACGTCGGGCAGCAGCTGGTGGCTTCAGACACCCAACACACCAGGGATCTGCCTTTCAGGGAGCAAGTGCACGACACAGGAAGCCCGAGGCACCCTAAGGACTTACTGCCCCATCCCCCTCCCTGCTTTAAATAACCGCTTTACACAGGCCACAGGTATATTGATCAACCTGCTAAACTAATATTTAGTTTCACAACCCTCCACGCTGTCAATCGCCTCGAAACGCAGCTGAACAAGCCGCTTTCCATACGCACCTCTGCTTAATGCCAGCTGTTCCCAAACCACAGATTTAATTTGCAGCCGAACGCTTGAGACTGATGTGCCGAGATCACTGAGCGCCACAAGGACCCACGTTGTCCCATGAGGCTGTCATGTCATCTTCATGCCATCCCTGTGCCATCTTCAGTCTTTTCTTAGCTCCCCGGAGCAGGATCTACTTGATGTGCCTTGAGCGCAAGCCCTTGGAAGGATCTGCGACGACTCAATCAAAATAGAGGTGACCAATTCTTTGTAATAAATTTATTTAATATATGGATTTACAGAGCTAAATGAACATAGAAACAGCACCAAGCCAGTGAAATTTATTCTACAAAACCAAGTTTAATACAAAAAGATGACTGCAATGCCTGACTCTTCGCTTCTGGATTTGGACGGTTAAAAAAAAAAAATCCAGCTATCCCAAACGCCACGAATAGTTTTAAAAGGCTTAAGAAAGTAGGCACCGGTGTTTGCAAAAGTTTCTACGGCAGCGGTGACCATCTCGTTACGACGTTTTAGAAGAATCGAGGCTGCCTTCGCTTTTTATCCCCTATTTTATTAACAGTGGGAGAAGCGGGTCGTTGTCTTGAAGACAGCTGTTGAGTCTCTTCTGTTCAAACACCTTTGCAACCCAAAATACGGGGTAAGAGTCGACCCCACGCAGGCTCTTTCCCATTTAATGGGCAAGACCACCCCATGTTTTGCTTCTGGAGCAATCCGCTCTCTCTCCGCTCGCTCCGGCTGATGGCCACGAGCAGGAGGTGTGCAGGGAGACCCTGCCGTCCTTCCACAGCAGCCCGCGGGGTGCGTAGGTGGAAAATCCCACCAGAGCCAGCAGCGGGGCGGAGAAGCACAAACTTCACGTCAGGAATGGCACAAGGAACCCACCTCGTAGGTGCGAAGCGGGGAGCTGGGCTTCGGCAGCCGTCCTAAGTCAACCCCGAGCCTGGGGAGGAAGCTCTCCTGCATCCAGCGGCACAGATGGATGCGAACGGTACCTGGGATGCTGAGGAGAACACCACCAGTGGCTACACGGGTTCAAATCAACACTGGCTTCTCTCTGCAGGTTATACCAGGAGCGCATTTGGTCCCTGCTGTCTCA
Organism: Coracias cyanogaster; assembly: GCA_033124195.1. NCBI lineage: Eukaryota > Metazoa > Chordata > Aves > Coraciiformes > Coraciidae > Coracias > Coracias cyanogaster. Next base: position 11,864 of record JAVSBS010028861.1, on the reverse strand, counting down.
GGGGTGAGCAGGACGGCTGGTTTACAACCCTGGGAAGAGCAGATCAGCAGTATCTCCGACTAGCCTAAAACTGCCACACACTGGTGCTATTTTCTTTGAAACAAACACTCATTTGCCAGACAGAAAAAGAAACGTTAAGTAACCAAACGATTATAGATACAGAACGCGATGCCTGCGGCACGAGCAGGAGATTGAGCGCTGCTCCACGTGCCCGCTGCGAGGCTGCAGGAACATCACCTCGGGAATCCCCGAGCGGACACAGGGTACGTCTGCTCCGACACACAGCACACACATTGCAGCTGCCCAGGTTAAACATGTACATTCAGCCCCAACAGCCTCTCGTTACAAGTCCACGAAGCAGTCGCTTTGGCTGTAGCCACGAGAAAGCGCTTTTGGAAGCTTCCTATAGCCTTTATTTTCCACCCCCCAACTCCCCCCACCCACCTCCCCAGAAATCAGAAAGCACACAGACTGCAGACTTAAAGTGTAACAGGGTCACAACCGCTCCTCCAACCCCCCCATCCCAGCCCAAACCACCAAGGCACGTCAGACTGCCCTCCTCCAGCAATACCTTCACCTGACTTTTCCCCTCTTTCTAAAGGGTGAAGCCGACACAGACGTTTTCCTCGCTAGGAAGCGGCAAGTGCTTTCATCGCTGTCTTTGTACTCATAAAAACAAATTACATCTGAACTGTCACCCTAATGTTTCCATGGGAAATGTTAAATCTCCTTTAAACACATTCCCTGATGGTCGCTGCCACCAGTTGGCCTTTGCAAGAATTGAGGTCAAATTTTCAACACCTAAGCTTTGTCAGAGAGATCTTAAGATCCTCAATATTAGGTGTGCTTTTTTTCTTTTTTTTTTTTTTTCTTGTTTTTAAGCAGTTGTTCTAGGTTTGCTTGCCTATGGAAGCCAGACACCTGCTGGAAGGCTACATGTGGTGCCATTCTAGCTTCTCACCAGCCCATCTTCTTTCCAAGCCAACATTATTGCCCTGAATTTTTGGATGTGAAGATTTTCAGCAAGAAGAGCAAATAGATAAGTGCAGTCCCCATCCCTAGGAGATTCGGACCGTGACCTGCTCTTTCCCACCACCAGAGAAGGGGCTGTCCCCTTGCAGAGTGTCCTTATCAGCAGTTGCTCAACTTCTGGTCCTCCTCAGTGCTCTGAATCCGAGACGTAAGAAGGCTGAGTCCATCTCCACACGAGCATATCTTCTCCTGCTACTCTGTGCGACTCCGTCTGAATCCGTGACTCATTTGAAGCCAGAAAGTCCACAGCTCTCTCCCAGACCCGTTTCATTTTTTTTCTGCAAGAAACAGCATGGAAAAAAAAAAAGAAAATAAATTAGAATCACATCCTCATTGAGCTTTCCTGCTTACAGCAATTGTGGCTGCTGATCAAGCTGGCTGCCTCCTGTTCCCTGTGCAGGAGATTAAATCAGAATTCTGGTTTAGAGGCGATTTCAGGCCAGGACATGAAAACACAGGTCGTGTCTGGGGCGGGGGGAAGACGAGACCCTCTGTCAGTACCAGTAATTGATGACTGCCCTGAATTTCAAGCTCAATTCATATTGCAAAGGGACTCGATTAGCAAGCTGCCTTCATCCTTCCTGCAGAGAGATCTCGGACCAGGGAGGACGAACTGAAGTTCAGCCCAGTTCTGAATCAGCGTCTAGTAATTCCAGGCGCTACACACACAGAGATTGGTTCAAACCACCTGAAATCACCACTAGTAGGAAAAGGAGTTTTGTGACTGATAAAGAGTGAGACTTTGCAGCACGCGTAACATTCTGAGCCGTCAGGAGAACGAAGTAGCTTCGTTTAACCAAACCCCAAGAAACATTCCTGCAGAGATGGAGCAAGTGGCAGATAAACCACCGAGGCTCAGGCTGCAGCCCTCTGGTCCCACCACAACGATGTCGGCCACAGTTCCTCAGGAAAAAGCACCCAAAGCAACCGTCTTGCTCTGTCTCCCTTTCAAGCTGCCCAACTCAAACCAGTTTCTGGGTAGGAACAAACACAACCACTTCAGAAGAGCCTCCCCGTACCCTGTTCTGCTGATGGGATGGTTTGTTCTGAAAAGCACAGACCTGGAGTGTGAATAAGAGACGCCAGCTGAGAAAGGGCACAGCACCATACACATTAGATGAAGGAGAGAAAATCAGAAGCTCCATGCCCAAGCAAAACAAAATCCAATTACTGTTTGATAGAACAATGACAACACACCTCTGTGACCGCAAAAAATACCAGCCCCGGGACTGTCACATTAATCTGCAGCAGGTTAAGACACAGCCTGAGTTATGTCAAAATCCTTTATAAACTGAAAGGCCAGACACACTCTTCTTGCCGTCCAGCTTTCCATCAATTGTCTGCTCACGGTCCGTTGCCCCGTAACCCCATTCCTTAGCCGAGCTGACAGCCCTCCGTAATGAATAAACCCAGCTCACCTGCTCTGAGGAGGGATGAGGCTGTCCCGAACGTGGAAAATGCCGACGTAAGGGTAACGCTCCAAATTCCGCTCCCATTCCTTGTAGTGGTCGTGGACAACAGCTGGAGGGCAGGAGGACAAACAGTGAGAGACCTCAACACTTCAGAGAGGAGAACAGGAATACTTGCATTTACAGAGCTACTGGATTCTACCTATGATCTTCTTCACCATTTCATACATGGCTTGCTCCTCTTCCTCCATCTTCCGCCAGCGGTACCTGAGGAAGATCAGGATGCCCCAAAGAGTTATCAGACCTGGAAGAACAAAAATAATCGGAATTCACTAACTGGCAGACGTGCACTTGCTGGATGCTAGCAGTTTTATTTCTGACACCGCCTCTCCCCAGAGGCAGCTTTCGCTCCCTGATACCCAGGCCTGCCTGGAACGGAATCCAAGCAATTCATTTTGCTCACCAGTGCACCTGAGCCCCAAAAAACCCCGGTACTGACAAGACCCACAGCACAAGAGCACACGTGGATGTGGGAAGAAGTGGTCAGAGGCCTCATCACAGAGGTTTTTTCTTCCCCACCAGAAGCCTCAGCACAACCACAGGGCTTCAATTCTCCAAGTCCCAGAGCTATCTCTTTGCTAGAGGCCTCCCCCACAATAATCACTTAGGAAGACTGTCAAGCTTCACTGCTCCGAAGATAGCTGCTTGATAAGGAAATAAAGCCTGGGGCTCCAACGCCAGCCTGAAATTCAGGAGATCTATATTGAAGGTTAGCACTGACAAATGCCCCCGTTAAAACATCAGCTAACTTTAGTATCTCCGTCTCTACAATAACCGTAACTATCCCCTTTCACCCCCACCTTGTCTGGCTAGATTATAAACTCTTCCAGTCAACACTCATCTCTCCTTACCACCTCGCTCAGTAAGACCCCTGTCTCAGCTGGGCCACGACCGACTATTCCAATAAAACCTCTAACACCGAAATGCTACAAGTCATTATTAAAGAGGCTAGAAGACTTTGCAGCTTAGCGCAAGACAGGAAAGAAAACCCAAATCTTTTAGGTAGGTTAACATACTTATTTTGCAGCCTGTAGTAATGGGTACTTGAGGAATACCCAGAGAGCTAATCAGCTTGCTGATTTAAAGTGTTAAGCACTCTCAGCACAAGAGCAGGTCTACAGGTCTCCCTCTGCTGTCAGAACAAAGGTTAATTAGAAATTAACTCATCAGCAGATTTATTTCACCTCTCTTAGTAATTTCATATGGCTGGGAGAATGTGTGGGTGCACAAGTTCATCTCTACAGCAAAGGGGGAAGCTGATGACGGACACTGAGGACTTACACCAGAAAAACAAGAAAAGGTTCATAATGGCAGTGACCACTGCGCGGCGGAAACGGCAGCCGAGCCCCATCTGAGGATGGGCTGATTCCAGGCAGAACACCTCCTCCACTTTGGTAACTGGTTCCGAAAGGTCTCTGCCTTTCAACCTGATGGGAAGAGGCAGAAAATACTTCACTGAAGAGAGCAGACACTCCAACTGCAGTCTTTAATCAAGCCAGGGAGAACAAACAGACTGCGGATGCAGTAACTCGTTCTGTTCACCACATAGAAAACACACCGACATCCTCACAGCTCCTCTTTCCAGAACATTTTGGGACTGGCTGCTTAGCGAGGCAGGGATATGGCTTTAGAAAAGGCAGCAGGGCTGGAACTCCCACTGGTAAACTGAAGTCTCCCTCTGCAGACACTTTGACAGCACCTCTCAGCGTGCAGAAGATTAAACTTTAAATTGGATTCCCACCTCCCAGCACAGAGAAATGGAAATGTTTACTGAGTCACTCAGCAGCAATTGCAGAGAGAGCAGTTGAGGGAGACTGCGAACGTCTGCGGAGGTTGCGCTGTTTTCCTCGGTACAGATGAGCATAAACAGTTTAGCTAGAGAAGTGACAACACATCAGCTGGATCTGCAGTGAGAACAGCCACACCCTCAGAGAGCATTCATGGCCAAATCGATAACACAGCCTCCTGCAAAATCGCTTCCACGCACCCGCTGCGCTTCTAACTCACTCCTTTCTTCACAGACCTACTCTGATGCTGTTTCCTTATCAGATACTCTCGGCCAACGGGGATCAAGTCATCCAAGTGAGAGCCATCGGATTCCGAAGAATTGGACCAAAGGGGATTTTATTTTTCTAAGCTACTAATTTATTTCCCTAAGCTGCTAATTCATTCTGTGTTTGCACTGAATAACCTATTAGACAAAGACGTTGCCTCAATTTACTAGCGCACAGCTCACAACCTGCTGACAGCTTGTATCTGGTTACTCGATTCTACCGTAGCTGGAGACACGCAGTCGTTCCCCACCCCCTTGTCTTTTTTACAACCCAAATGCCATGAAATTATTTAAAATATGCAGCAGAATCACCCAGCGCAGAGCTCATTTTCAGTTCTGCCTCTCAGACTAGCACCTAGAAAAAATAATCTCACGTCGCATTTGCTACAAATGCCGCCCGCAGGTTTTTAAGCATGCCGAACACTCCTTCTGCACGCTGTGCAGGCTCGGGGAAAGTGGATCCATTCGGCGAACAGCCGGCAGAGCTGCTAATTATGAAAATAAAAAAAAAAAAAAGGGGGAGTATATTGTATCATACAGCTCCTGATACGAGCAGGGCTCCTGCATAAAAATCTGAACACTCTGGATCTCAGCCCACCTACAAATCCAAACCCACCACTAAGGAAACTCTGTCCGGTCCGGGGAATTTGCCACACACCGATAATCAAAGCAGCAGCCACCGTCTGATCCTGAGATCACAGCAGCAGCTGCAGGAATTTTTTAAGAGAAAATGGAGCAGTGGGAATTCAAGCTATACCCACCAACTCCAGTGTTACTACTGTTACAATTCATTTAATCCCAGATATATTTAGCAATGTTCAAATGCAAACAAATGTTAGATTTCAGAGTTAACACAGACTGGAGGCGGCCCACACTTCCCATAGGAAGATAACGATGTCTGCGGACTCCGGGTAACAGTCTTTCATTAGGTTATGGCCTGAATGATGTATTTTTTACCTGAAAAAAATAATATTTCTGCTATTTCTCATGTCCTGAAGAGCCTGCCAGCCAAGAAACCCAAGAGAAAAAAGCCCCACCGATGACCAGACAACATGCTACGTAGTCAAGCAGACCATTCATTTTAACATGTACTGTGTGTTCTGCCAGAGAGAAACCTGACACTGCAGAAAAGGTACCATTCAACAATCTGTTTTCCTCTCCTCCTCATCAGGCCTTGCTCCAAAGGATCCCAAAGCATGGGTGATGTCACCTACCGAAAAGGCCTTTGCTGTCCAATAAACGCTTTGGCCAACGGATGCAGCTCCACACAACAGTGAAGCTCCATCTCCAGAATCGCACTGAAGAAAAGCTGTCTTGGGTGAAGTGTCTACATGGCCAAGTTTAAGACGCGTGCTGTAGCCACAGGACCACGGGCAGGACACCAGGACCACCACTACTAAACCTTGCAGGAAGCACAGCACAACCGCTGACAGCCACAAGCGGCCCTGAGCTCAGCTTTACACCTCATCTGCAAGACAGCACGTCCGCCAACGTCGTGTCCCCCGCGCAAAGGCTGGGGAAGAGCCTCCTGAGGAATGAGCTCAGTCGCCAGTTTTTGCTGCAGGGCTGTACTTTTCGTTCGGAAGCTTGCCCAACAAGCACTGACAAAGCCAATCCCAGATTATCTTCTGAAATCTAACGAGGGCCGGGAGCTTTTAGGGCACAGGGCAGAGGATGTCAAACTACGTATCAGCCAACACCAAGAAACATAACTTTGACACAGGGAGCTTCCACTTACCATATCCCTAAATCCTTGTTACTGTTTAGTATCCAGTGCAGGGCAGCTTCAAACTTCTGTGGGGAGCTACCGGTTACATTCTGTTCAGAAGAATCCATAAGAAGATTAATTCTCCATTCATTTAAAATACCGAACAACATTATTTCATTACAGCAGTGGGAGAATTCATTCCATACGGTCTGCCCCTAGGTTAATTCTTATCACCGTTCTGCAAACTGGAGGAAGGAGAACTAAATCTGAAGGTCTGTCTGGACTAAAGTCTTCTGACTATGGTAGATGATGCATGAAGCACTCTGTGAAATAACACTATCCCAGACTGTTAAGACTAACCACTAAATACAACATAATCTTCCTGACAGTTTACCACGAAAGAAATGGAATGCTAGATCAAAGCAGTCTGTCTTCTGACACTTTGGGGTATAGAAAAATCCTTCCTTCTGCCCAGGCCTCAATCCAGGGAAATTTCTGGTTTCGGAAGACTGATGACCACGGTGAAACAACAAACCATTAAGTTAGATTTACAGGGGCTGAATCAGAGATGTAGGAGAAGATTATTTCCAAAAGAACTGCTGAGAACAGGACTGGCCAAAGGGGAAGCTAGAGATATGGGAACGAATCAAAACAGGATGAGAAAGTAAAACAGATGGGGAATTGCTTTAGTATCTATTATTTATTGCTTTGGAAGAGACGAAGCACAATGTTATAACAGTAGCTGTTCACAGCCTACTCACCACCACGTGATCCTTCACTTCGCTAACCCAAATGCATTTGCTTTTCAGATTTTCAGGGTTTCCACATTCAAAATTACCTGGTAAGAGAGTCAAATAGAAATAATGTTTGGCCAAAAAAAGCCCTTGAACAGTTCAGAAATACACTGAGTTGCCTTGAAATGCGATCTTTTAAAATCCGCTATAGCTCTGGGCACAATGATTACAAGGTAAGATTGATATTGTAGGCAGATAAGATCATGACTATTAATAAAATGCTCAGCCATTGCATCCAGGTTGGATAAGGGCAATCAAACCTCACACTTGAGTGTGTGAGATACTCAACACAGAACAAAGGGGAAAAAAAAAAACCAGTTTCTCTCCCTTGCAGAGTACGCAACCACCTCTCTGACCTCATGACCTGCAGAGGGGCTGGTTCCATCAGGTCCCAAACGCTTCGGTGTCGCGTTAATGATCAGCATCCACAAATGCTGCTAAGGAGCATAAATCGCAGCTCTACCTCCCACCCAGGCTGGGCGAGGAACTGCATCTTCTAAACCTTGCTTCAGAGTTGACTAAACAAATGTGCTGAGAGACTATGTAAAAAGAGGCGGAAAAGGCTGATTTGCAAAGATTTAGAAATTCTGTGAAGCTTGAGTATCTGAACGCTTCGGCCTTTTTGGGGTCTGAAACCTCGAAAATGGAACTTAAGCACTTTTACTGATGAACGCTGCTATGCAGCTTTGCTGAACAAGTTTCTACTCATATACTGAATTTCTAGCAGCCTTCCCCCTCACCAAATACTAGTTACGGGCCAGATTTGCTCATACGTACTAGAGAGTGGCTGAACTACCACGCGTGGTTAGCTCCTCGTACAAGAAAGCCCACCTGACTCTGTACTGAGACAGAAAGAAAAGCACTCACCATGAGCTGCCACATTGCAGCACAGAACTGGCAATTTCTTAAGCCGCTTGTAACTTTACTGGTAAGAACACATCAGCTTCCACTTACTGGCTCTGAGTGTCTTGAAGACAATTTCAAGACACTGGTAGAAAAGAACCATAAACCTGAATATTTCTACCTCAAATTTCCACTACATCAAGTGCAAATAAGGACCACTCCACAAGAGCACAGTGATGCGAGTGCATTAGCAAAGCACTACTCAGAATAAAAATAAACACATCTTCTTCTATTTTTCTATTACCTGACTTCTCAGAGCTCTTCAAGTGGAACTGACTGTTCCATAAACCCCTCTCTTCAAAGTCAGGTTAAAAATGACCAGACAGCTGGGAGAAGCCATTTGCAGAATGCTCATAAGTGTTTTATAATGACAATTGGAACTTACCAGCTTGTACGGACAAGTAATTATACAACTCGTGCAGCACGTTCATTATTACGTCCTTCTGTTTAGCTTGACAGAACTGCAAGTCAGAAACAGATACCAAACATGAACAGACTGGAGGCAACAGCAGAGTGGTCAGACTAGCTAAAAATACCAAACCAACACACCGGCAGCAGGGTTTGGCTCAGCCATGCACCGCGAGTTCAAATTCAGCACACATGCAGCGAAGATCTACAGTTTCTGAGTGAAAAGCGAGCCAGGACATCCTCTGAAAGTGCCACCAACATCCCCAGCCCAGACTGCCCCTCAGAAACCCTCTCTGACCAACCACAGAGGGATTCTTTGTCTCCAGAACATCACAGGAGGCTAAGCCTAACTCCGAATCCAATATGAAATTTTCTCTCCCCTAATAATACATCGTGACAAAAGAAACAGGGCTCTACGAACACTTTATGACGGGAAATGGTTGGACTAAATCTCCAACTGTTAAAGCTGAACGCAGCTTTATTGCAAACCAATATCCCTTCTGTTACAACTGTTAAATTGATTCACATAATTGGGAATTTAAATTTTTATCTCTGAGTCTCATACACAGCCCCAATTTAATCTGCCCCATTAATTCCAACTCATCAAATCACTATTTTTCTGTAAAATGATAGAACTAATAATTTCACAGTGAAACAGATATTAGTGGAAGTTACCTAGAATAATTACTCTTCCATGAGAAACCCCCTCCCCCCCAATACTTGAAGATCAATAAATATATGCTTACATCATCCGTTCTTTCATCACAATCCACAGGCAAGAGATTAACTATGAGAGAGAAGGTGAGGGCGAGTTAGGTGGCTGCAAAACAAGAGCTTTGATCAAGAAAGTCATTATCTTTTTAAAGGAAGGCTCTATTTTAAAGCCCAATTGTGATTTTCTTAATCTCCCTCTACGCAGCACCTTGCTATGCAAACAGTGCGTTCAAAGTGCTGCCCTGGCAGGCAACGCTGGAAGGAAAACAAATAAAATGGGTGCAAATAATGAACCCTGTTCAGCTGGAAAGTAAAAACCGGGGCCTGAATGTTTGAATGGCTCCTTTTAATGAGATGCTTCGTGCTCCTCTACTACCTGACTGCTTTGCATCCATCTTTTACAATCTAGTAACACCATTTGCCGCACTCCATGGTCACTTGAAATATCACGGTGATAACAGGGATTTAAATCAAGCCTCCTCAAGGCAAAAGCAGAGGATTCATTTTAGTTGGAGCTGTTAGTTCTGCAGATCATGGCGTCTGGTTCAACAGCTCCTGCCCGCCCCGACAACTGGCTGTGCACCAGTCCACTATGCAGCACTTTCTACAAATCTTAAAACTACCTGAGAATCTAAAGAATTTGCAGCTTTGCTGCAAGACTCCTTGCTTCAAAATACCATCGGTTTTGAAATATCTTACAGTCATAACAGGTGCATCAGTGACACCAGACCGTTTTATTCCGGTGTTGAGCAAGCAGGGAACGGCTTTCCCAGCCCATGCAACGTGCACAGACACCCCCAGGCACAGCGTGAGGAGTTTCAGGACTTGCACCTCCCCAGCCACACCCCGAACCCCTTTTTCTTCCAGTTCAAAGACAAGAAGTGACACTATTTCCATCTGCTCTAGCTGGGGAACGCTGCTTTTAAAAACCAGGTGACAGGGAAGCCCCTTTTCGTTTCTCATCAAAGCTCTGCCACGCCTGAAGCGCTGAAGTACCAATCCAAGCGCTGTACTTCTCACACGGCCAGGATAAAGGCCACGAAGGGCTGAGCTGTGCAGAGGCCAACATTAAAAACACACAATGAACAATTACACAGACGTTATGTTACACAACGGACAATCTTAAAATACATCATTGGCCTAGCAGGAATGTCAGTCTCCATAAAACCCATGGTTTTGAAGAACCAAAGGCCAAACTCATTTGAAAAGAAAAAAAAGCACACACTTGACTAACTTTCCATGACTAACAAGGTTTCCCATGGGGAAGAGGAGATGGAAATGAGGACAGAAGCCGAGATGTCAAGTTACGGCAATAAGAATGATAAATGTGATGGCAACGGAAGTAATAAAGGGAAAGCTGAGAAGAAAGGTGAGGAATAAAGTTTCAAAACAAGATTAAACCAGTGGACGTACAGTTCTCCTCTCTCCGGTCAAGCCAGCCCGACCCAATCATCTTCACCATGAGGATGCCCAGAAAAATCATCAACAGCAGAAAGCTGGCGAGGCAAAGGAACTGGGAGAGGTAGTATTCGAGGCCTTTGCCCTTTCCTTCCACCTGCTGCTTGGGGGCTGAGCGCAACAATTGGGTGCGGGCAGTTACTCCCTGTCCTGCTTTTGAGGTGTCCCACCAGCTCCCTGAGGACAACCCTGTGTCCCTCGTAGCCCTCCATGGGAACCGCCGCATCAATCCCCCTCCTTGGCTGCTGGGATTCAGCTCCCTGGCTGCCTCCTTCCGAACACCAGAAGCCAAATCCTCCTTCCCTCTCCCAAAGTGGTGGCTCAACCCCCCAGATCCTGCTGAAGTGCCCCAGTGGGTGCTGGGTATCACCTCACTTTCCCGCCTCCAGAAGCTGTTAGAAGAGAGCCCCTTCCTTTCCCCTGCAGTATCCCACTGAGCTCGGGAGCTCTGCCCCCCAATTCCTCCTCCTGACATGCCCCAATGGCTCCTGGACTTCAAACTCTCACTCTCATCGCTAGAAAGGGGTTTGGAGCTGAGCCCCCCACTTCTGCTTGAGGTGGTACCCCAGGGAGATGTGGAACTCAGCCCCCCACTCCCATCCAGGGATGTCCCCAACCCTGCCCTGATGCCAAGCCCCCCACTTCTCTCCGCAGATGGACTCCACTGGGATGTGGAGTTCGAGCCCCGAAACCTGTCCAGGGATGGCCTCAACCCCGAGCTCAGCCCCCCACTTCTCTCTGTTGACGTGCCCCACTGCAACGAGAAGGAATCTGCGCCCCGAAACCCATCCAGGGGTGGCCCTGACCCAGCGCTGAGCTCCTCGTTTCTCTCTGTAGATATGTACCATTCAGACGTGGAGCTTGGCCCCCGAAACCCATCCAAGGATGTCCCCAGCCCACTGCTGAGCCCCCTGCTTCTCTCTGTAGAGGTGTCCCATTGGGACGTGGAGCTCAGCCCCCCAGATCTATCCAGGGACCCCCCCAGCCCAGCCCCAAGCCCCCCACTTCTCTCTATAGACGTATCCCACTGCACCGAGGTGCTCAACCCCCCAAAGCTGTCCCGGGACAGGCCTCCCTCAGCCCTGGAGCCGAGTCCCCCGCCCCGGCTCGGGGGAGACCCCCGGGAGTCGCCCTTCCAGGACAGCCCACCCCCCTCCCCGGACGTCCGCCAGCGGGACGCGGGCGCTTGCCCCCCTTCCTCCTCCTCCTCTTCTTCCTCCTCCTCCTCCTCCTCACTGTCGCGGGCGGCCCCGCTGTGGCTGAAGCTGACGCCGGAGCGCTGCCGGGCGGGCGAGGCCTGCTGCGGCCTGGTAGAGGTGCGGGCC
>JAVSBS010028860.1:0-17417 GCA_033124195.1 Coracias cyanogaster | reverse complement strand
GTAGAGCGCCGATAGGCTCGATCCGCCTCCCTGCCTTGCCGCCGTCGGCTCCTGCCGGCCAGGGCAGCGAGAGGAACACCAAGAGAAGGATTCCGGGCCGCGGGAGCGCCGAGTCATGGATCCCTGCCCGGCTGCGGGAGTGGGGCTCGGCGGCACAGCGCCCCCAGGCGGCCGGCGGTGGGGCTGTAGGCAGGGGCTGCGGGCAGGGGGTGCTGGGAGGGTGCAGGCAGGGGCTGCGGGCAGGGAGTGCTGGGGAGCTGGGCAGGGCACATGGAGGGGGCCATCTGCAGGGTGCATTGAGGGGGCAGTTTGCAGCTGTGCTCCCCACCCACACCATATCCAGGGACGGGATATGACCCACAGCCTCCATGTGCATGCCCTGCTCTCCAGCCTGCAGCACCCAGCAGGCAGTGCCATGCTGCCCCCCCCCACACTTGCAGCACTGGCCATATACACACCAGTCCCAGCCCTCGAAAAGCACAGACACAAACAGGACTGGGGGCAGGTTGGCAGGATCCAGCCCTGCAGTTTTATTGAATCCAGTATCCCCAGGGAGGGTTGCTTCCACAGCATGGGGTGCCTGGGAAGCCTCATTCATCATAGGGTTCCTTGTCAGTGTCGATGGATGCACAGTTGTACACGGCGTACCGCAGCAGCTCCTCACAGGCCTTGGCCCTGGAGGGGGGAATGCTGGGTCACAGCCACGACAGGCACCAAGAGCCTCATGCTTCCCTCCCTGCACTCACCAGGACATCCCCAGAGCAGAACCTGGGGAGCCTGGAAGGGGTCCCCAATTCCAGCCCCAGAGAGCGTCCCTGTCCCCTGTCCCCAGCTTGACTCACGATGAATAGTCAGGCAAGAAGAAGCTGCAGGAGCATGTGGAGGCCTGTGGCATCAGATCCAATACGTTCAAGCTTGGGAGAAAGGAGAGAGAGTCAGACCCTGGTGTGGTGCAGACCCTGTCACAGCACAAGGAGCTCATACGGCACAGAGATCCCAGCATGGCACAGGGACCATAGCCCAGGCAGGACGGACTCACCCTGTCCTTTCCGGATAGACAGTAATCTGAACTGGGAGACGGCTCCGGCCAGTGACAAACTTGAGGAAGTGGCTGAGATCCTCTGAGGGGAAGGACAGGGGCCATGTCTCAGGGACAGGGACAGGTCCATACCAGTTGCTGCCATGATGGCAGAGGGTGCCCTTGCAGAAGCATCCCAGGAGCATGAGACAAAGCTAAGGAATGCTCAGAGCATCCCAGGAAGGGTCAGGCAGGATGACTCCAGCCAAATCCCAGGGAAGCACCTGGTGAGCATTCCCGGGGCACAGGGCAGTGGGTACCCTGGTCCCTGGCCCATCTTGCTGCACATGAAAATCACAGAAAGGCTTGGGGTTACTCACCACTGGTGAAGTTGTTGAGCGCCTCCAAGAATTTCTGGACACGAGTGTCATTGGAGGGAAAGTCCTCAAATGTGACTGTGACAAAGAGCGCACAACAGCTTCATTAGAAACTCACAGCAAAGCAAATTACCATGGGACATGTCCCTCCTGCCCTTCTGTGACAGCCCAGTGGAGGTAGGAGAGGAGGAGACCCTCTGCTCTCGGTGAGCCCCTTGCACCTCTGAGTGGGGCCAGCACCCTGTGCAAAGGTGGGTGGAGAAATGGGAGTCACAGTTTGCAGAGTGGCCATTCCACCTCTGCCCATAGAAGCTGAGGACCAGATAGACCACAGTGGGGACCAGTGAGGTTTGCAGCTAAACCTGAAGCATCCCTACCCCTAGCCCTTCTGGCTTATCCTCCCCAGGAACTCAGCATGGGACAGGATGCATGTGCAGGACAAGCATCATTGAGGGGGCCTGCCCATGTGAAGGGGTGGGAGCAGCTTTGGGCTGGCCCTGGCACTTACTGAACTTGCGCAGTTCATCCACTTTGATCTCAGGGTCCCCGCAGACCTTCTTCTCCAGCTGCTGCCAGGTGAGCAGGTCCAACACAGGCTGGGGCACTACACGGAGCAGCCCAGCACGCATGGCTGCAATCTTTAGGGGGGCACAGGCAGGGCCCTGTGTCACCATGGTGGCTCTGAGCTCAGGGCAGCCATCCAGGGTATGATGGAGCAGGGACTTCAGGATCCCAGAGGGGGTCCCTGGGGCTCATGGACATCCTGGACATGGCATGCACAGAAGAACTGCCCAGCTGGAGCTGGTTTTGGGGACACATTTTCACAGCCACCAACACCACAGGTACCAGGAGGGCTTGTCACCAGAGCAGGGTCCTCTTGGAGCCACACTGGCCCTAGGGGATGGCATTACCTGCTCCTTGCTCTCCTCCAGCCGAGCCTTCTGCACCAGGTGGATGAACTCCTTGCGGTCCTCATAGTGCACCACGGTCCTGTTGCCATTGGGGATCAGCTCCACCATGTGCTGGTCACTCAGCACTGCCGTGTAGGTCAGCTCTCTGCCAAACATGAACTCAAAGGCTTCCCTGTCCACCCCCTCCAGCACCTCTAGCAGCTTCACCTGCAACCCCAATGGGTGAAAACCATCACAGCAGAGCCAGAGCTGCCACAGGAGCACATGGCGCTGCCCTGCTGGACCCCAGCCCCACTCACCAGCTCTGAGTCCACAGTGGCAAAGTCCTTACTCCAGCTGACCTCCTCCCCTGACAGCTGCTTCCACACCAGTGCTGGCAGAGACAAGATCTGCCAAAGTGAGCAGAGACGTGTGTCCTCCCCATGCCCATCCTTCACCCAAGGGCAGGCACTCTGCCCAAGACATGGTGGCCCCCACCAAGCCTCCTTGCAAGCCAGGGAGGCCCTGTTGTACTCACCAGAAACTCCTTGCTCCTCAGGGCTGCACCCATCAGCTGCCCAATCCACTCATACTTGGTGAACTCCTTGCAGGAGGGGTTGGGGACATACATGTCCCTGGTGTCACTGCTACTGTTACTCTGCAGGAGAGAGGCGTAGGGCACAGGGACACAGATGTGACCAGCCCAGCATGGTCCCTTCTGCAGCCTCCCTCTCCATTACCCCTCCACCTGCGTCTCCTGCCCTTTACACCCCTCCAGTAGATCTCCACTACCTGGGTACAAGCACAGCCCCTCCAGCCATAGCCCTGCAAGCATTAAAACTAACACTCCGAAAGTCCCCAGGCTCTGCTGGCTGTCCCCTCAGAGCTGGGGCAGACAGACAGCGGGGTACCAAACCTGGTTGGAGGTGCGAACAAAGAAGGGCAGGGGCACAGGGACATCGCCCGAGCTAGGACACAGCTCCTCCGACACATCTGACAGGCTGTCCCGAAAGCCACCACCTGCAGTGGAGGCAGAGGTTGGTTAGTGCCTGACACACCAGGCCGTGATGCTGAGCCATAGGATCTGGCCAAGCTGCCCACTCCCTGGGGCAGGGGCAGTGCTGGTGGTGTAGGAGAGATGCACGGACCACCCCATGTGTGCAGAGTGGGGCTGCCTCCTGCAGAGCAGCCAGGACAGTGTGGGCACCCCAACAAGCTGTCCCCGAACATGAGAAAGCCCAGGAGAGAGCCCTGGGGCAGGAGGGGAGAGCTCTTACCATTGTCAATGATGCCCTCAGTGGTGAACTCACACTCCCACCACTGGCTGTAGCTCAGGGGCCACCTGTGGGGAAGCAACAGCCCCATGCAAAACCCTCCTCCAAGAGACCCAGCAGCACCTGTCATGTCCCCGCACCCTGCTCTGGGAAGGTGACATCCCACAAACGTGATGCTGAAGATATACCTGTAGTCCAGAGGCTGATTGTTCTTGGAAGATCTGAGGCCTTCATACAGCTGGAGAGGAGCAGAGCAGAAAGGGGATGAGATGCGGCAGAGGCAAGCGATGTGGAAGGTACCCAGCATGGGGCATGACACTGCTGTACCTGGTTGAAGACAGTGTTCCTGCAGCTGGGGTCCAGCACGGGGTTGGCACGGTGCTCCTGAGCCAGGAGCCGGTTGATGTACAGTTTTGGCATGGTGTTAGGGGGGTTGGTCTCCGAGGACTGGAGACAGTGGGAGATGAGGTCTGTGCTCTGCTTGGACAGCAGCAGGAATGGCTTCATGCTCTAGGAAAGGACAATCAGGGACAGTTAGAGGCCTGATCCTGCCACTGGATTACCTTGTTCTCCCTCCCCAGGCACAGCCCCTGGTGTTGAAGGGGATGCTCAGCTTCCCCATCCCTCTGGCAATGTCAATCACAGCAGCTCTCAGCAGGAGCCCTGGGCTTGTTTCTCCCCATTAGGTCAAAGGGGACACACCACAGCCCCCTGCAAAACCAGCTGAGCCTGTGACAAGATGCTCTGACTAGCACCATCCCAGGTGAGCCCAGCAAACGCTCACCCTGAGTGTATTGAAGGTGCCAATACTGTCCTCAGAGAGGGGGATCAGGTAATGCAGGACGCTGTCCAGGAGCTGGACGAACCTGGAGATGGGAGAAAAGCAACTTGAGAATGCAAGGGTGTTAGTGGACATGAGGAACTTGAAATACCCATGGCATTTCACTCTAGACAGCTCCAGGCACATGCTGAGCCTGGGTGCTGTGCTCCTTACACAGAGGTCTCCTCCAGCCGATGGATGGACACCAGTACACCAAGGGTAGCACCCAACCAGCACCCTCTGGCCAAACACTTTATTTTGTTCCCCCCAAGAAAAAGCTGCAAACAAGGGCAGCCCAGCCCACACCACCGCACTGCAGCTGAATCACTGCAGGGGGTCTCTGTGGAACCAGTGCTGACACCAGCCTGGGGCTGCCCTGTGGGCAGCAGGGTGAGGGACTCCACGTGCTGCAGGTCCTCCTTGACTTGGACCACCACCATGCTCCCCAGACACAGAAAGCAGCTGTGTTCAGATGGGGAGCAGCAAGCCAAATGGGAAAGGTGCTGGCAAACTTTAAGCAAGACACATGCAACCGCCTGCTAGAGACCAGGACATGGGTCTTCTTGGGGCCTGGGCTCATTGCAGGGATGGTGGTGCCATCCCTATGCCATACCTCTGAATGAGCACAGCCCGCCGGTACAGCACATCATTGTCCACTCCTTCCAAGAGAGGGTAGCGCACCAGCCGGGCTGGCTGGAACATGTCAGCATTGAGGACCAGGTCCCACTCCCAGAAGGACTTGATCTTAATCCCTCGCAGGCGGACATTGTACCCTTGGTCTGCCAAGAAAGGACAGTGATGCTGCGTGCACAGTAGCAGCTGGGCGGCCAGCACAACTCAGACGCTGAAATTGGAGGCAAGAAGCCCCCAGAGCCTGTGGCATCCCAGGTGAAGCTCATTCTCCAATTTTTCCCCCAACAGATCCCAAAAAGCACATGGTGCAGCAGATTAGAGCCACAGCTGCCGGTATTTGCTGCAGGTTTCGGGCCAGGCTGCCAGCGCAGGCTCACCTCGGCACTCCAGGATGCGGATTTCCAGCACAGGCAGGTGGGTTTTCATGTTGCGGAGGATGCAGACATTCTGGTAGCTGTTCCTGCACACAGCATGGAGGGAGATGGCAGAGCTGCGACACACAGACACCAGCGAGGCAGCCGGCAAGGCACAGGCCACTCCAGCTCCCCAGCCAAGGATGCACCACTACCCATGGCGAAAGCCCTCCCTGCCTCACCAGGGCTGCAGCAAGAGGGGCCAAGCGGAGAGAAGAGGCTGTCAGAGGCACAGAGACGTCCTGAAGAAGGTGGAAGCTGTATCCAAAGAGCCAGAAAAGAGCATAAATTCAAAGCAGAACGAAAAGGCAAGGTGGCCAAGAGCAAGTTGCTGTTCCCAGGGGATCCTGACACATCTTGCAATAGCACAACCATCCTTTAAGCTGAGCTGGTCACGCAAGGGTGATATTTTAAAGGAAACGGGGATTTGTGGAGATGAACAATTTGGTAAGTGATCCACTAGTGTTTCCAAAGTCTACTGCCCAGATGCAACGAGGAGCTGGCTCCTGCCACCGGGAAGGACACCTTGGTGATCTCATGGGTGCTTCTTCAAAGACAACTCTCACTGCTCAGCCAAAAAAAGGCTGTAAACCCTGCCTGCCTTGAGAAGGGTGCTGCAGCAGAGGGACAGGTAAAGCACCCACAGAATTCTCAGATATAGCACAGCAGAGATGCTCAGAAATGTGACAGCAGCAACATATGTCCCCAGAGGTGAGGATGAGAAGGCAGAAAGACCCCCAAAGTCACCAGGAAGGAGGAAGCACGCTGCAGCCCAGCTGCTGCAGCACAGACGAGGAGTAGGAGTAGACATGAAGGTGCTTGGCTGGCACATGGAAGCGGAGGACCACTACACTTGTGGGGACACATGCAGCTTACACCCAAGAAGCCCCAACCCACAGCGAGCAACTGTCACCACCAGGTCACTCAGGACCAACCCCAGCCCTTTCCTTAGCATCTGCTCAGGATGCAGAGACAGCTTGGGGGTTTGGCCCAACCTGGACTCAGGCTGCTCCTCACTTATTACTCACTCATTAATTAGGACAGTTCTCAGGTGCTGCAGCCTGTTTGGTGCCCCTCCATATACAGCCACCCGCCTGGGTATGTAGGAGGAGCTGGCCTGCCCATCCAGCATCAGCCACAGCTTCCTGGGGATGAGAAGAGCAAGTAGCAGCATTGTCCTCCCTTCACAAGCTGCCTGGGCACAGAGATGCCCCCAGAGATGTCCCAGGTCTAGAGGCAAGGCTGTGTCCTCCTGGGGTGCATCTGGCAGCAGCTGCCCTCCACCTCAACCTCAAGCTGGGAAAAGCTGTGCTCAGTTTGAAGATGGTGCTTTACCCCACACCCGGAGGTCTTACTTGACAATGGTGCCTTTCTTCATGTTGAGCCGCACCCAGTGCTGCCCTGGGGGCCCGTTGCTCTCCCAGAAGGTGTATGTCTGGTTGTCTGTCAGATGGCCAGCGCCACAGTCGTCCTGCAAGAGTGCAGTGAGTGGAGAGAGGGAGCTGAGCATCCTTGGGCATGCCACGGCCACCCTGGGACAGGTCCCACGAGGCCAGAGGAGGTCAGGACCACGCCAGCCCCTTGGTTCATTCGGCTGCAAGTGTGCCTGACTCCCAACAGCTTTGCTAGAGCAGTAAAACCCCACTACCATCCCCTGCCCTTTATAGAGGGGACAGCTACTGCTGGCAGCTCCTCCCTGCAGCCATACAATGCTCCTGTGTGTCATGCTGATTTTAGGTTCCAGAGAAGCGCTACTACACACCACATATGAGGAGACCTCAACACTGCTGAGGTGCTCCTTGGTGCAGTCCATGCGCTGCAGCTCCTTCTCACTGTGATCATACAGGAAGCGACCCAGCTCCATGTCATGCTCATAGCTCCAGCCTGGGGGCATGGACCTGCGTAAGGACTCTGTGTTAACGGGAGACCAGGCTGCCCCCAAACCCATCCACTAGCACTGTACGGGTGCCCCAGCTCAGACTGGCTGCTGCATCTCATGGTCACCACATTGGGATGGCACCGGGCAGCTGTCCCTGGCACAGACAGATGGCATGGCTGTATCTCACCACGACTATGCCAGGTGTTTATGGCCACCCCAGCCCAGTGGGAATGGCACCGCACAGTCACCCCGATGCTCCACAGAGCAAAGGCCATCTTTGCTTCAGCAGTGTCGAACAATATCAATGCAAAAGGCATCTCATGGCACCCATTCTCTCTGCTCCCAACCCTGAAGCCAGTCTTGGCCCTGTGGGCACGTCCAGGCCCCAGCTGGCTGCCCCTCGGGGTGCTGCAGTATTACTCTAGGAGATGCACTCATACCGAAATTTCTGCACCGCAGCCTCATCCTGCTCTATGAGTCTGGGCTTCTCTCCAAGGTGCATGGAGTAGGTCAGGTCCACCACTTGTTCCCAGCTGGAGCAGCACCAGTGGAGGAGTTGCACAAGGGAAAAGATGGGTCAGTGCTCAGCACAGCCAAGCATTACTGCCTTAGCCTGGAGTGGAAGCAGCGGTGGGGACTGGGGGTGACACCCAGGGGCTGAAGGAACAGCCGTGGGAGGGATGAGAGTGTCCCTGCATCTGGGTGAAGGCTGGGACAGAGTGCGGCCATCCAGCTCTGCACGGGGCTTTCTGTCTTGAAAATCAAATATGAGCTCACTCATCACTGCATTACCTCAGACATCACTCAGCTCAAACCCCAGAACCCCCCCAGGCATCCCCTTTATCCTGTGTGGGTGTTGCCTCAAGCACACGGGATTAGCCTACGGGCGGCACCCACCCTCCTGCCCACGGGCGGCTCGGCAGAGAGACCCCCGTCCCCCCTGTGCTGTGGGGGCAAGGGGGCTGTGCTGGACGTGCCCAGGGGAGCTGGGGATTGTCGGGTCGCACGTCCGCGGTGGGGACCGGCCACCCGCGCCTGCAGCACCCACAGCCACCGCGGTCCCTGCCGGGTGCCGCCGGCTGGGGCCGTACCTGGCCGCGGGTTTATAATCGACCCCCAGCGTCTGGTGCTGCCACTGGATCTTCTCCACGGATTCAACCGGGACCAACTTATCTCCTCCCTCTCCAAACCTCTGCGCCAGGATCCAGCCCTCGGCCAGGTCACGCCTGCCCGCGTACTCCTCCAGCTGCTCCTGGAAGCGCACCCGGGCTCGTCACCGACGCCGGGACCCGCCGTCCCCCGGGCGGTTCCCGGCCTCCCGGCCCGCCGCCGTTACCTTGCTGAGCTTGACCCAGAGCCCGGCGCCGTTGCAGTACTCCTCGCCGGTGGCGCGGAGGCAGCCGCCCTTCCGCACCTCGATGGTGGCCCGCGCCGCCCGCTTGCCGCCCCGCGCCGGGCCCGGGCTGTCCCAGACGCTGAGCAGGCTGCGGGCGGCGGCGGGGGCGGCGGCGGCGGCGGGGTCCTTGCAGATCTTGTACTGCACCTCCCGCGGCACGTAGCAGAGCGCGGCGGGCAGCGCCCGGGCGCGGCGGAAGCACTCGCTGCACTGCAGCAGGAACCGCAGCCGGCCCAGCACTTGGTGCGGCGCTTCCCCGCCCGCACGCATCGCGTACCGGCTACCGTCCACGGCAGGCAGCGGCCGAGCCCCAGCACCGGCGGGGTCACTACTCGCGGGTTTACGGCAAACCCCGCCCGCCGACAGGGCAAGATGGCGGCGCCCGATGGGGCGGATGCAGGGCAAGATGGCGGCGCCCGTGCCGCGTACGGAAGAGCGGGGAGCAGGGCAAGATGGCGGCGTACGGAGGAGGGGGAAGCTGGGCAGGATGGGGGCTTATGGAGTGGGCGGGGCAAGATGGCGGCGTACAGAGAGGCGGGACCATGACAAGATGGCGGCGTCGGCGGGGCGTGGCGCGGCAGGGCGGGGGCGGGACGGGGCGGTCCCCGCGCGCCGGGAAGCAGCGGAGGGCCGGAGGGGCGTCACAGGAGGATGGAGGGTGGCGAGCGGCTTCTGTGAGTAAGCGGGGCCAGGAAAGGCCAGGGGGTGCAGGGGATGCCGGACTGCGCGGTGAGGGGTGGGCAGGCACTGGCCCTGGGGATGGTGCTCTGGCACTGGAGTCCTGTACTGGGAATACTGGTGTGGCCCTGGGGATGGTGCCCTGACGCTAAGATCCCCTACTGGCGTCACTGGTGGGGTCCTGGGGATACGGTGCTAGCATCAAGGTCCTGCACTGGGGTCACTGGTGAGGCGCTGGGGGAGGGGGCGATCCTGGAGCGGCGGGGCACTGGAAATAGTGGTCCTGCACTGGGATGGATCAGCGAGGCCACTGGTCCCACAGTGGAGGCATTGGGGACTTTGTCCCCGTGGCCCCCCACAGCAGGACAGTGCTGGCCGTCCCCTGCGGTTGCCCGGGGTCCCGGTCCCTGGGGCGAGCCGGGCTGCAGCAGCCCCTGGCCGGTGACGCCGCGGCGGGGGGCGGTTGGGGACCCGTGGTTGTCACCTCGGCCGGCACCCGAGCCTCCGGGCTGCACGGCACTGATAGGGACCGGGGACGCCAGTGGCAGGGCTGCCCGCCCCCGCGCCCTGCTGGCCCCAGATCTCTCCAGGCGGGAGCAACTGCTGGCCCTGATAACTTAATCTCGTGGGGTCCTGGGCCGGGCATTACCTCTCCCCAGGGAAGGCCCCTCGATCCCACGCAGGAGGAGGCCCTGGACCATGATGGGGAGCATTTGTCACAGCTGGGCGCAAGCCCTTTCCAGTGGTCACCAGCCAGGGAGTGGGCATGAGCTGCTGGCCCTGGCACCCCCTGCCCCCAGCCAAGGGGCACCGAACCCGTCGTGGGTGATAGCCTGTATCTGCTCTTTCATCCACAGCCCCAAGGGCTTCCCCAAGCTGAAGAACGACACCTTCCTTCGAGCTGCGCGTGGGGAGGAGACAGAGCACACCCCGGTGTGGTGCATGCGGCAGGCAGGGCGCTACCTGCCCGGTGAGCTGGTGGAGGTGTGCAGGGGGGGAGGTGAGGGGTCCTTGTGCGCACTCTGTAATGCTTGTGGTGGTCCCTTGCAGAGTTTCGGGAGACCCGGGCAGCACAGGATTTCTTCGCCACTTGCCGGAGCCCCAAATTGTGCTGTGAGCTGACACTGCAGGTGAGTATCCCTGCAGGGTGCCCGTGCGTCCCCTCTACCTGCCCAAATGGGGACAGGGTGAAACCTTGAGTCTGGCTACCCTGTGTGGCCCCAGTAAGTTATGCAGCCCTTGGGGACCCTACTGCCCCATGTGCTTGTCCAGGTCCTCCATGGAGAGGTGGTCCCAGCCCCTCCACTGATGCTGACTCTTCCCCTCTGCAGCCACTCAGACGATTCCCCCTGGATGCTGCCATCATCTTCTCTGACATCTTGGTAGTGCCCCAGGTGAGAGGCATGTCCAGTGGTGGGGAGCAGTGGCTGGGAACAGGGCTGAGTTTAGGATGACTCCATTCCTGCTGCTTCTATTCTGCCCTATCCCTAGGCACTGGGCATGGAGGTTGTCATGGTCCCTGGCAAAGGACCCACATTCACAGAGCCCCTGAAGGAGGTGGAGGATCTGCTGAAACTACGACAGAAGGTGGATGTGACTGCAGAGCTGGGTTATGTCTTCCAAGCCATCACACTGACACGACACAGGCTGGAGGGCAGGGTGCCCCTCATCGGTTTCTCTGGGGCACCTGTAAGTGATGTGGCTCTTCCATGTGGGCTTCTTGGCTCTTTCTTCTGGGATGACACTGGTCATGACACCCCTGGAGCTGTGGGTGCTGTAGGGGTGCATAGGTGGGGGACATCCAGGGCAGGAGCAGGTGTGCCCCAGGCTGTGAGGAACTCACAGGTACTACCTTCAGTGCTATGACCAGCACCTCATGTCTCCTTCCATCTCCATCAACCTCCTCACTCCACTCCTCTTCTTCCCACAGTGGACACTTATGTCCTACATGATTGAAGGTGGCGGCTCCACTACAATGGCCAAGGCCAAGAGCTGGCTCTACCGTCACCCTGAGGCAAGCCACCGACTACTGCGGCTGCTGGCTGATGTCATCATTGACTACCTGGCGGGGCAGGTGGCGGCTGGAGCGCAGGTGTGTCCTGGGGCATGGGGACAGGGTGAGACAGGAAGGTGGGTACTGGGGACAGCAGAGAGGGTCCAGTTTCAGGGAGGAGGAGGAGGGACAGAGGAGCAGCTCTCCCAGCCCCATATCCCTGGTAGGCGCTCCAGCTGTTTGAGTCCCATGCGGGGCACCTGGGCCCAGAGCAGTTTGAGGTCTTCGCCTTGCCTTACATTCGAGACATCGCCCAAGCTGTCAAGAGCAAGCTGAAGGAGGAGGCACTGCCCCTAGTGCCCATGGTGAGTCGGGGCTGCCGGGATTGTCCCTGGCAGGGACAGAGAGGGGTGCATCCCCTCGTACCTGCCTCCCTCAGTCCAGCACCTGGAGAGAGGCCTGACCCATAGCAGAGTTACTACCTGTCTTGTCCCTCCCCAGATCATCTTTGCAAAGGATGCGCACTATGCACTGTGTGACCTGGCCCGTGCTGGCTATGAAGTGGTTGGTCTTGACTGGACCATCCGCCCCCAGGAAGCTCGGTAAGAGTCTAGCGAAGTGTTCGGATGTCTGTCTGGGCAGCATGCTGGGCTGGGTACCCTGACCTCTTCCTCTGCCCTGCACCATCCTGGAGTTGGGACCCCATGCTACATGCAGCTCACAGCAACAAGGGGCTGGACTGAGGGGTCCTGTGTGCCCTGTGGTGGGGGCTGCAGGCTCCCAGCCTCTGCACCACACACAACTCACCTGCTTCCTCTCTGCTGCAGTGCACGGACAGGGAAAGATGTCACCTTGCAAGGGAACCTGGATCCCTGCGCACTCTATGCACCCAAGGTGAGCCATGGACGTTGCCAGCAATGGGAGCTAGTTCCAGCCTACATTAAAGGCCTCCTGCCTCAGCTTCCCCACCTGCAGTGCTACCTCATCTCCCAGCAGTCACCCAGGCTGGCTGGGGAGTGGTGGGGATGGAGTACTCTGGGCTGGATGGGGCTGACACACGTTTTTCCACTGTGCCTACAGGAGAAGATTGGTGAACTGGTAAGGAAGATGCTGGAGGGTTTTGGGACTCAACGCTACATTGCCAACCTGGGCCATGGCCTCTACCCCGACATGAACCCCGAGCACGTGGGTGCCTTTGTGGAGGCTGTGCATGCTCATTCTCGACACATCAACAAGCACAGCTGAGCCTGGGGACAGCACTCTGGTTTGGGCAGTCACCCCAAGTAGTGTGTTGTCACAGGGTTTGCTCCAGGCTGGGCTGCAGCATTAAACCAGCACCTTCTCTGCAGCAGCCGTGTGGCTCTGGCTGGGGGGACGGGGAACTGGAGGGCCCAGGGGAAGATGGGCAGTGATGGCAGCCTGGCAGTGGGACATGTGAGGTCAGGGGGAAGCCCCAGTCCCCATCCTGCAGGGCAGAATGGGGGTGCCAGTGAAGTGGGGGGATGCCTCTCCCTGCCAGGCTGCACAGCATTGTGCCAAGGCCTTGCTGGAGAGGCATCTCCTGTGCTCAGCCCTGCTAGGGGAGATGGGCTGCCTGAGGCTGGCAGGGTCACAACTTGGGAACTGGGGGCTTACAGCCCACCGCTGCCACAGGCTCAGCATGAGCCATGCCACAGTCCTGCTCAGGTGGGAATAGGCAACAAGACATCAACCCCTGGGCATCTCTCCTGTGGGATGCCCAGCAGGACTCACCTGGGAGACAGCTGGCCACGAGGCTCCCACATGGCAGGAGCCCTCCAGGCACTAACACCACCAGCAGCCCCACATACTGGATGGGATTGGCAGCAGAGAGACTATGACCCTAGCACCACCATCACCTTTCTCCAGCTCCTAGAGCCTCTTTAGGACCATCCCACTGGTCCTGGAGATCTCACCCCTACACCCACCCCCCCATCTCTGATCCTCAGGGCTGAGTCTACCTGGGGCTCAGCAAACCCTGCAGAAAGCCACCCAGGGTGCCAGCAGCACCCAGGAGCCCCAGGGTTGTGACACCATGCCACGCCATTCCACACTGCAGCACACTCACTGTGGCCTGGGCTGGCTGGAAGATGGATCAAGATGTGCGCAAACACTGCTCTAGCCAGCATGGCTCGGGCAGTGCCACCAGGGTGGGCAGGACCTGCTGCTGTTAAGCATGGCAAGGAATTGCACCCTGATGCAGCCACTGCTCCATGCCCCTCCTTGGGGCACAAGAGCTGGGTACCACAGCAGGCTGAGATGCTGACTCCTCACCAGGGCTCTGCCCTGCATCACCTGTGATGCCAGGCTGCCCAGCAAGCATGGTGGCCCCTCCTGGCTTCAGAGAAAGGTAGCAGAGATAGAGGCAGTAACGTTCATCCCTTTTATTATTAAACATCAGATGAAGAGGTCGCACACACACATACACGCACGCAAAAAAAAAAAAACAAAAAACCAAACAAACAGGAAGGAAAAAAGAGAGAAACAACTGGTTGAAGACCGCTATTTCGGTGCCGACAGAGACTGAGTACAATTGGTTTCCTGGCCGGAGTGCGGACACAAGTCACTTGCCAAAAAATTAAAAGTCAAACCAGACAGCAGATAACTAGCCCACGTTCTCTAACTACAAGTCACCGTCCAGACCAGCCCTGGCCCCCCCAGCCCTCCCGACCCGCTGGCAAAGAAATGAACCCAAACCAAAGAGCTGCCGGCCCAGGGCTGGAGAGTCTGCCCCTGGCACAGGGTGAAGCCAGGAAGGGCCGAGCGTTGGCTGCACCATGGAGCTGGGAAGGAGAAGGGTGCAGGGAGGCGGCATGGCTGCGCCTGCCCCCCGTTCCCTCCCCAGGAGCTGGGCAGCCCTGGTGCCCAAACGCCCGTCCAGGCACCTTGCACCCCTGCGCCCGCTGGGAGACAGCTGTGATGGGCTCATGTCCTCCGTTGCCAGCATCCATGTGTCCAAGCAAGTGTTGCCCCAAGTCCCTTCCTTCGCTGTCCTCAAGCTGGGCTGCCGCTCCTCCGTTCATCCTCTGTCCATCCCAGGGCTGCGAGTTGAGTGGACGTTCGCCTCCCCCCACACCCTTCTTCTCGCTGCCAACGATGCCGTGGGAACCTGAGAAATGTTCGCGTGCCTCCTCCTCTTTTTGTCTGTGGTTTTGCTTTGTGTGTTTTTTAAATAATAGTTATAATAATAATAATAATAGCAATAATAAAAATAATCACCCCAGCCCACAACAATTTCAAGTATCCCCCAAATAAAAGACAGAATTATAAATAATTATAACTTTACAATTTAATAATTGACACATATACTATAGTATTTACAGTATCATAAATGCTTTTTTTTTGTGTTACTTTTAGTAAGCAATCCCTGAGAACAGTTACTTTAACTTGTTTTTATTGAAGTATTTTCACAAATAGAGGAGTTTGCATGTCTCGGGCGGGCGGGAGAAGCGCTCTGCAAAGCCATCGCTTTTGGTGACACATGAGGTTCTAGTGACGTGGGTTTCTTTTTGCTCGCTCTTTCTTCCTTTTTTTTTTTTTCTTTTTTTTTTATCTCTTGTTTTAAAATTACCCACGTAAATTGTAAAGATTTTTGCACTTTGCAACCTTCAGATCCCTCCAGCGACCGCTTCCTTCAGGAAAGAGGTATTAGATTTCCAGGTTAGCTTTTGGTATTGGCAAGGGAGGGCAGGGGGCTGAGCGAACCATCCTTTTTCCCTGTGGTTGCCTTTTGGTTTGTGCCCAAGGAATCTCTGGATCCTCTCAGTGTGTGAAATGGTTAAATCCAAGAAAGAAAAAAAAAAATTAAAAAAAAAAGAAAGAAAGAAAACAACAACAAAAAAAAAGAAACAGAAGACTAGAACAGAGCAGCCTCTGCCAATGGGGGGAAGGTGATCTCCACTTTCCTTCCTTCTTCTCTCCCAAGTCCCCGTGCTGCGGCCGGACCCTGCCAGTGAGCGTGGTGGGGGCCGGGGCTCACCCAAACCGCTCCCGCACCAGCAGCATCAGTTTTTTCTTGCCTTTGTAGATTTGTTTGAGATTGTCAATGAACTGGGCGAACTGTATATGCCCGTCCTGTGCCAGGAGGAAGGTCTCTCTGGCCTTGCTGAGGAACTCGATGAACTCCCCGTAGTGCCGCGGGCTGATGTGGGTAAGCCGGGAGTGGGTGGTGTTGATGTAGGCGCTTATCGTCGCGTCCAGCAGCTGCCGCAGAGGGGCTTTGTCGGTGGACATCAGCTTCCCCGAGTTCCTGCGGCCGGGGATGCCAGCCAGCCCTGGGGCTGTCATGGTGCAGCGGCGAAGGATGTCCGAGAGCACTGTGGCACAGTGCACACTCTTCACCACCAGTGGGATGATGGCCGCCAGCTCGTTTTTGCCCAGAGAGTGGCTCAAGGCGCAGGCCCAGAGCACATCGTTGATGGCCGGGTGCGTGTCCTGGTTGTAGGCCAGGTTGAGATGCGTCATGGCCAATGAGGCCAGTTTGAACGCCCGGAGTGGGTAGCCCCGGTGCTCCATGTAGCGGGCAATGGTGAAGAGCTGGGTGTAGGTCATGCCAGTGGAGGCAGCATCGATGACGATCTGGTAGGCGGTCTCGAAGGCAATGTGGTCCTTCTCGCAGAGGGTCAGGGCGGACAAGGCGCAGTTCTGTGGGTCCTTCATGGCACACTGCAGGGCCAGGGTGCGGGCACAGCTGGCCAGCTCTTCCCGCTGTGGGTAGTCCAGGCTCAGGCGCAGGATGGTATTGTGGGACATCACTGTGGCTGCCACAATGCTGGTGGCTTCCGTGGGAGTGAACAGCGAGTACCAGCTCTGCAGGATGCTCACCAAAGCCCTCACCCCTGCAAGAAAACACGGGGTCACAGACCAGCCCTGGAGCCCAGCTCATATCATGAGGCTGCTCGGAGTCCCTGGGTGCCTGGAGCCAGAGCAAAGCCAGATTGCAGCAGTGCTGAGCTGCAGCCTCAACAGGGACAGGGCAGAGCGTGACGGGCAGAAGCTACCCTGCGCTGCCATGCTGCAGGGCACAGTGAACACTGCTGGCCTGGCCTGGGTACAGGGGACCTGTCCCAGTCCCAAACCCGGCCACCGTGGTGACCCAAGCCCTGCCAGCTGGCACTCTGAGATGCATCCAGTTACCCATGAAGAAATTGGAAACCTAGGAGATCTCAGATGCCCAGGGCTATGAATGATGGCAGGACCTCCGTGCCCCACTCCCACCGCATGCGGGCTGGATCCCCCCATGTGGTGAGGCACTCACCCACTTCAGTAGCACATGTTACCAGCCACCTCACCATCTCCCGCCGCCGCCAGTTGAGGGTGGACAGGGTCATGCGCATCACCTGCAAGGCAAACTCAGGGTGACCAGCCACCCAACAGGGCTCCAACAAGGCCACCTGCACAGTGGTGCTCCCCCAAAATCCCTCTGGCCTGGCTGGTTACCAGCTCCCTGGCACTGCCTCGCCACCACCCAAACTGGAGCAGGCACAGGGACCTCCCACAGCTGAGCTCCCCTGCTCAGGGACATGCAAGGATGAATTTACTCCTTTGCAGGGGACCACCTGCTTGGTGGAAGACCATCACCACTACCACCACCACAGAAGGGTCACCAGCATCCCCAGCGCTATCCCATACCTGGAGCCCCAGCTCCAGCGCCACATTGAGCAGTGTTGTGTCTGAGTTGCTGTCAGCCGGTGTCGCAATCTTGAATGCATCCTGTGCCAGCTTGAAGATCAAGGAGGAGGAATGGATGTTCTTCTGGATGGCCTCCAGCACTGTGCGTAGGCGTAGCATATCCCCTGGGTAGAGGCAAGACCAGTCAGATGGCTCTGCTTCCCCCCACCTTGCCCTCAAGACCCATCTCCTGCCTGCACTAGATGGTGAACGGCTACTTCAGCATGGTCATCCCCTCTGGACACACACATGGAGAGATGCACAGGGATGCTGGATCAGGACCTGCAGTCCAACAGCAAAATGTCACTCCAGGAGGTGACATATCCTACGGCACCCATCCTTGCTCAAGATCATCCTC
>JAVSBS010028858.1:8643-22589 GCA_033124195.1 Coracias cyanogaster | reverse complement strand
ACTACAGTAAGGCTGGAAGATGACAGCATATCTGGAATAGATGTATTAAAAGCAGTCATTGCGTCAAAGAGTGTTCGTTGATAAAATACTTGCTTTTGATGTCTTGTTGAAGTGTGTAGGATGCTATTATAAATTTGGAAGTGACGGGTAGAGTGGCAGAATTCACAAATTGTATGCTTGCAGCCTTATACTTATCTTTTCAATTAAGCAGCCTTTGAAAAAAATTACTGCTTTCTTTTCTTGCTCCCAGATATCTGCAAGGAGTTTGGGGTGTTTGTTTTCTCTCTGAAATTCTTATGAATCCCACACTTAGCCATAAAGTGTTACAACCCTTAGTTTCCAACAAATCAATAATGTTGCATGAAAACCTCTAGTATTTTTGCACACTTTAGAAAAGTTGCATCTGGTTGTGTGCAAAATTCCTACAGCCCACAAAACTCAATGTACAGTGAGAAATTCTGAAGAAATGCGTTAACAACTAAAGGATTATCTAGAAAAGTATTTTGGAAAATGGGCAGTAACCAATATTTGACAAAGTAAATACATTAATTCCAGCTGGCTTTAATCCAAACCAAAATGTTACATGTTTTCTCCATCTACAGTCCGTTCTTCATGGGAAATTTCATTATGTTCTACCCAAGTCTATTCCAGAATCTTCAGAAATTTTGCAGACTTCTGTTGTAAAACGATACAAGAGAAAAAATATGTAGACATTTGTTTGCTAGAAGTTTTAGAAATGTTTTACTACCAGTTTAAAGCAAAACACAATTTTCCCTATTTTTATGTTGTTACCAAGTCAAATAAAATAATGGTGCATGATAATGGGTATCACTTAACTCTAAGTGATATTGGGAATTCAAACCTCCTCTCACCCCCCAAAAAATCTGCAAACACCAGAAGCCTAGGTTGTCTTGCTTGCATGCAACTGAAAAGGTAGGGATACTAAATGAAAAGGTCCATACAAGGGATAACCCCAAACCGTGGAGATGGTCACATTCATCTTCATAAACTCCTGAAGTACGTGGTAGAGGTGGGGAAAAAAGGCTGTTGAAGGTATCCACTTGTTCTCTGCTGCCCTCTTGATTGGTGTTCTCAAACTGATCTTGGAGGTTTTTTTCCCCTCCTGTAAAAGTATGGCTGTCTGGCACACAGTATGTGTAGATTTGTATAAGATAAATGGGATAATGTGATTTATATGCACCTAACACATCACCAAGAACATGTTTTGTGTCCAAGTGCAGCAGGATCATGCCTTCTCTTCTATGCTTGTCTCTTCTCCTGTCCCAGCCCTCCTATCTGCTGTGGAATCCTTTAACTGTTGTCCTGCCAGGGTAATGCCCACTTAGCCTCCAGATCTTTGACATCCTCTTTCTCTTGAATCTTGCCTTAGGCTTTGCTAAGATGAGGGAGAAGATATGGCTGGATCCAGTGGGAACACAAGAATTTGGAGCTCTATACCATACGAAAATCTCCCATTAGGGTCTGGGGAGAGGTAATTAGCCTTGCATGCTGTCGGGTGGTTCTGCCCGAAATACCTGTCCAGACCAAGAGAGATGGAGGCAGGACATGTTTAGTCCAAAGCATGCTGGATGTTCAAATTCCAGCCTGGCCTGGGAAAGGCGCAGTACTCTGGTGGGAAGAGTCTCTCTTGTATCCTCCTCTCCACTCTAGATTGCCTTCACAGGGCACCTGATACCTCCTGTGCTGGGCAGAGGGAGTTGACATTCTTCCCCTACTTTGAACCATTGTTCTAAAGGTGACAGTCTTTTTCCTGTTGGCTTTAGAGGAAGATAGTCTTCACTGAGCTAAATTTAGCCTTTGAATAACACCAAAGAAGTTGTATTTTTTCCACACTTTCTTGGCTTACTGCAACTGTTTCTAGGGATTCTGATGTCATGCACAATATTTACTGTAAATGCTCAGCTAGCTCTATAAATATTACTTATAATTTTAAATTACTTTTTATAAAATGAGGGATCACAGAACAGTGATGTCATGTCTGATATCAAATCACATTTTATTTTTGTACTACATGGAAGACATCCATTGCACAAATCCTTGAAGTGATTTTAAAACTTGCTCTACTACCTTACTGTGTTTCTGTGGGTACAAAATGAACCTTGAAATCATTCCAGACCTACTTTCATTGGTTATTTGAAGGAACCTTGCATCAACAGCTATAAAAAGACAAAGAGAAAGCTGCAGACTGTTCTGGAATCCCAAGCATTGCTCCTTAAGATATGGCATTGGTTTTTTTTCAGAACACAAGCTCTGCTTACCAATATGTGGTTTGCCTGCTGTAACACTGGAACGGCTTTTTAATTTGTTGCTAATGTTGAATTCTTCTGTGTTCTGTTTTGTTTTATTTTTTTTTCCTAGAGCGTGACTTTGCTTTAGTGTTTGTTTATCACAGCTGGAAGAGAACAGAAAGGGGGAAATCCGTTCACTGTACTGAGCATGCCACAGAGAGTTTGTTCTCCTTCCAGGGATTGTACTGGGACCTCCATAGTGCCAGTGTATAGGACAGAGTGCTTTTTGTAGCAAAGAAGAATGCTCTGTTGATTGATAAATTCCACTAGGGCTAGTCTTTTCTGTAATTTAATTGTGCAACAAAAGCAGGAAGAATGTGAATTTTTTGAGTAGTTTTCTAAGGTGAAAACTGAGAACAGTAGGGTATTAGTGTGCTTTAAAGAAGTGGAATGACTATAGTTCATGGTTCTGAATAGCCACTTGATTGACAGGAATTTGTTATGAAAAGTTGATTATATGGGTGAGACAGTAATAGGTTAGTTGCAAAGATTTCATCTTCTTGTTTTCTTCTCCTTTCCAAATCAGCACTTGCAGTTAACTGTCTGACAAACTAGCAGCAAGTACAGCTTCCTGACTTCATAAAGTGGTAATTGAAGCTTTCAAGGAATGACTGCCTCTTTTGATCTTGATCAAGCAATTAATAAATTGTCACATATTTCATGTGGATACTGTGATTTGGCTTTCTTTTCCTGACACACTCCTAAACAAAACTTGCAGAAAGTGTATTTTTATTTCATTATTTGCACTCTTGAAAGCAAATATAAAATGAAGAAATGTGGGGAAGAAATGTGAGCTAGAGGAAGTGCTGTGAATGGGGGCTGATGTTGTTGGATGGGAGAAAACTGATGTTAGCAGCCAGAATTTTATTGTAACAGGTTTTTGTAATGAGTAAGAGACTGCATTAGGAGAAGAGTGTAATGTTCTGGATGAAAGACTAGGTACTGTAGACAAGAAAAAAGTCCAATGAATGGAATGGAATTAGAAGGTCATGCTATTGAAATTGAAAGTTAAAGAAAAAGAAAATTTAAAAATGAATGACAGCAAGAATAATACTGATATGTTCAGCAGTGAGAGAAGGATGGGGATTGGCCATGTTAATATTTGTAGCTTTTGCAAAAAGGCAGAAACTATTAGTGTAGGGAGTACTAAAGCATTTGAGGGGAACTTTCTTTGTTCTTGGAAAGAAATATCACATTGCTAGAGCTGCGGTGACATCCCCATCCAGGGGGAACTTCCTGCACAATGCTGGAAGGGAATAATTAATTCTCAGAAAGCTGCCAAGGGCAGAACTCACATTTGCAGTGCATGGACACTGATCTGATTCAGTAACAGTTGCCTGTTGTCTTCAGCCATCAATTTATTTTTATGCCAGCCTGCTTCTACATGCTTTGTTATAAAGTCATATGGGCATCAGTGTTAAGTCTGGGGTCTGTTTCATCAGTATGGCTAGATACACATTGCAGTTGTTAAATTTACCCCGATAAATTGAATACTTCCTTCTTAGGGAGAAAATGGATTCCAAAGACTCCTAGAGATAATTTGGAGGAGGTCTTGTAAACTGTGGGGGGATTCATAGATATTTCAGCTTTCAAATCTTTAAAATTTAAAAGAACTCTAAAATGTCAATCTCATTAATTACCTCAAAGAATAATTGCTATCTTTATTCTCTAACCAAGTGAAGAACAACTTGTTTTAGTATCATGCATGTGAACTTTAGCATTCTGAAATAGAAAGCCAGATTTTAACTTGAATAGTTGTATGATAAATGTTCCTTATCTCAAACCTTAGGTTGGTTTTTTCTCAAGCTTTAGAAAGTTTATGTTGATCCCCAGACCAGAGCAGATTTCTCTAGGAGACCACTGACTCCTCAAACCTTTATTCTCATGTATATCAGAAGTCTAGACCTGTAGCAGAAAGGACACAAAGCTTCTAGTTACAAGACTAGGAAGAGACTTCTGAATGTTAGTAAGCCAAGTGAGACCCTACCGTAGATTGCCTAGGATGGTTAAGGAATTTGGATGCCTGTGAGAGCAAGCTGGTGAAAGATCAATTGTAGTTTGTAATTGTAGTTGATCTTGACTTAGTACTTGTGGAAGAACTAGATGGACTTTGGCATTTTATTCCCTTTAAAGAATGCTTGAGCTACCAAATTCTACTGCTCCTGCTACTCTTTCCAGACCTTTGAAGATCTGCAGGGAGGAGGGTATGGAGGGAGATGACCTTCTTTTTTTTTTTTATATAGACCTCAGGAATGCAGTGTATCTAGAAAGCATGCTTCCTGTCTGAAAAACCCCTTGCTCATGGTGTTCTCTGTCTTGGCTCATAGACTTACCAACGTGCCAAAAATATGTAATTAGTGTAGAAATAAAAGTACTGCTCCTAATTAAATATTAGTAATTGATCAGATTTTATGTTAAGCTAATATGCAGGGTTTTGTTTGTGTTTTTTGTTTTGCATCCCTGATTTTTAATTACTGAAAACTGGTAAATACAACAATAGGAGAGACTTCCTTTGTTCATAAAGATTTTAACAGTGTCTTTTCATGTTGTTGCTGCTGTTAGGGATATGCTGCTCATTTGTATTGGAATGTAGCCATTGAGAGAGATCATCACTATGGTGAATACAGTAATGAGGTTTTCACGATCTTCAAATTCAGATGAAGAATAAAGTTTCAATGTTTCATATATAAAGTTCTCATTAGTTCCAGAAGCACTTGGAGAAAAGGTGTCATGAGAACTCCTGGGGCAGAATCAGCAGGGCTTTCCTGATCTGTACCCAGCTGGCTTTCCTGTCTATGGAACAAGTATGTTAGTGATTAACAGTATCACTCAAGGGCAAGACCTGAAATTAAGGAGAGAGATCTGACTTAGATAACTTCTAGTGATGAAACTGCAGGAAGTGCCACACCTGTCCATCTAAGGCTGAGAGACAAGAAAGACCTGTTCTGAAGGTGAGCACAGAACCTATTCTGAAAAATAAGGAAAAGGGGAAACCATCCCACTTCCTCAAAAAAACATCCAAAAACCAACCCTTCTGTGTTCAGAGGGTTTTGACTCCATTTGAGGTGCTTTTGGGACTTCCTGCGAGCACTGTGTTCCAACGTTTTATAAACTGCACTGTGCAATGACATCATAAGATTTTATTTTTGTTAGATTAAAATGCACAATTACTGGTTTTATGGTTTTCATTTTTTTCCCCATGTAATCTAAATAAGACTATACCACTGTGTGCTATGTTATTACAAATTTTAGGAATCATTCTTCTATATAATATTGGGATTCTTTCCTTTATGTTTACATGTTAGACTTCTTCACAGAGTTATTTCATGTTACTGAATTATTTCTATTCAGTGGTTGTGGTAACATTTCACAGTTTGCTGCTGTGTATATTTAATGGAAGTTTGGGGTTTTTTTACATATAATTGTGAAGGCTTTGTGATGCAAAAAAATTTTTAAATGTAGGATCTTGTGAAAAACAGTTCCTTATAACAATCAGGATCATTTTTTCCTTACTGGATGTCTTTATATGAACTAGTAGGTATGTTACAGGTAAGTGTATACAATTTCTTTAAACATGGAGATTTAAAATAAGATGTTTGGTTTGTTTGCTTGCTTCTGCTTTTACCTAGGTTGGAGCCTGCATTAATTGTCTCCTCCCCACCAAGTGTGCAGGGCCATTGTGGAGCTCTCACTGGAGTAAACTGGGTCCTGTCCGTTAGATCCCTGCAGTGAGGTTTCGTGACAGTCACTAAGCGAGTGCTTGGTTTCCAGATCTACAAAATGAGATTGATGATAACCAGGATAAACATATTTCTAAACCACAGTCATGAATATTTTCAAGTGCTCTTAAATTATATAATGTAAAGTGGTGAAGAAGGGTGTAATTATGTTTCCCTGCTTTTTTTTTTGTTCATTTTGAGGTCCACTGAAATGAGAAAATGTACTAATGTAACATGAAACTCGCTCTGTTATCAGAGTGACAGAAATGGGAATCAAGGTTAAGAACAGAGACTTTGTCATTCTTTCCATTGTATATATGTATACATAAAAGATAACTGAGGAGAGGTATTGTTTGTAATTCATGAGGTGTGAAACTACTGCCTCACAGCCTTCTCTTCTTCATAACCACTTTCCTCATTATTTGATACTCTAATAAATGCAGTATTAGAAGAGCTGTGGGCTTCAGCACAGTGGATCCTCACCCATAAATGAGCACCATAAGGACTACCAAAATAAAAATAGCAGTAAAGAGAGATGGGCATTTTAAATCTGTATTAGATATGCCAATACTATAAATTGTACCATTCCTGTGGACAGAAATGTCAGGAGCATGTAGATTGGTTTGCTGACTGTGCAGTGACAGCTGTGTTCTGGACTCTTTCAGCTTCCTCAAGCAGCTGAGTTTGGCAGACCTCTTCCCAGTTTCTCTGCTTGTTTCCTGATAAGAAACAAGTACAAATAGTTAAAGGAGAGAAGTATATATCAGAGTGGGATATTTGTGTGTTACTTAAAGTAAGCTGAAGGTTTGTTGTTTGTTTTCACAGAATTTGAGTGATGTTTTGAAAACATAGTAACTTAACCATCTTTTTGTTCTCTTACCAGAGTATCTTCAACCAGTTTCAATGTAGCAGTGAGAAGGTACTGCCTTCTGATGCCTTGCGCACTGCTCTTGCAAAGACATTTCAGGATGAGCAACGTTTCCAGCTGGGCATCATGGATGATGCTGCTGAATGTTTTGTGAGTATAACTGAAAGATGGTTTGACAGGAGTAGATGCAACCCTCACTGTGCAATACCCTCCCTCCTCCACACCCCCATTCTTTCCCAAATTCCAACAGACCTTGAACGTGTGGCCTCAGAGGGCCCTCAAAGAAAACTCCAAGCTTGAAGTGGTCCAGTGGGGAACCATTATTTGCTTTGGCAGTCATCACATGGAATCATCAGTGTTATCCATTTTTACATTTACTTTTTCCTATGTAATGCTTGTAGTCTCCAGTGTGTCTTGAATATGAATTGTAGAAAAAAAAAAAAAAAAAAAAGGCACTGCAAGGATGATCCAGTATTCTAGTTTTTAAGGATCACTTCAAAAGAGTGAAAAGTCATTTTGCTTGCTAGTTATTCTGAAATCATATTTAAGCAAACTCCAGCTAATTGAAAGTAAAAATAAATAAATAAACCAAGCACAACCCAATGCAGTTGTTTATGTTTGTAAGTTGAGATAAGCAACAATAACATGGATCATCTGCAAATATTGCTGTTGCTGTATTTGTAATCCATCTGACAATATTTTTTTTAGGCTGGTTTTCTCACCAGTGTCGTTGGAAGACTGCTTTTACACAGATTTTGCTTCCCTAGGTTTACCTACCTGCTTTCTTTCTATAGTCAAACTCTCTCAGCATCCATTAAGATTTTATTTTTACTCACATTTTCTCCTTTTCCTTCTTCAGTCTCCTAAATTTCTTTAACTTAATGAAGAGGTATTTCTGTCTTACTGACCTATTGGCTCGCCCCCTCTTTGGAAGAGATTGTATCCATAGGGTGGCCCAAGTGTGTTTGTATCCTACTTGGTTGTTAACAAATATGTTAATTCTTAACCAAAGTACAAGCATACTGGATTTACTACTGCAAGGTAAAACTTTCAGGTAAAGCATCTGTCAGAGTGGAGTCCTTTCTGTATGTTAAATCGTTCATTTCCTATACTTACCTCATTTGTCACACTGTAAGAGATCATAGAAATGGGATAAATGCATACAGCTGTTGTAGTTCTTCTCTTAACCTAAGTAGACTGATAATAGGCTTATAATAACCCAAAATATCCTGTGTTTGTAGAATACTATTATAGCAAAACAGTATCGTTTAATGAGCTTGCTTAAAATGTATAGTACCAGTAAAGTCTCAAAGTGAAATAAATTACATTGGACTACACAGGAGCCCTTGTGAGCGCAGTTTTGTCAAATCTTTTTGTGCAGTCCAGCACTTGACCACAGTTCTGTATGTACTAGAACACGGGAAATTTTTATTTAGTTTCTTCCTTGAGAAAGCTAATCTGAGTAGCCCATCTAGTACTGCTTTGGGAGTGCCCACAAGCAGGTTTCTTAGGTTAACCGTGCTGGCACAAGGATAAAATAGGTACAAGTTCCCTTTTGAGGTTAAGCTTTAAGGCAGAGATAATTCCAAAGTTTTTCCCCTAGTTAACCTTTTCAGCCCTAAAGCCAGAGATTTTATTTAAATGGCAGAAGAGCTCAGATTTAAAAATTCAAGGGAAACTGTATGGGGCCAGAGCTTTTTTGCATAATAATTAATCTTGACCTGTTTGACCTGTTGATGAGAAGTTAGTGGCAACCCAGTGATTTTAAAACTGCAGAGCTGCTCTGCCTGTTACATTTGTTCAGATCCACTGATGCTTGAGAATTGGACAGAATAATCAGTGACAGAACCTTTAGCTGTTCTGGTAAATAAAATAAATGGTCACCTGACATTGCCTTTCAAATCAGAAGTGGTAGCCATTTTTGTTTATATCAAAGAACTGCCAACTTCCTTGTCTTCTAAGCAACTTTGACAAATTTACAAGAACCTTCCATCCCTGTAAATACTACTTAAAACATTATTGTATCTGACATGCTTTTGTGATTTTGATTTTAATTTTTATCTACATTGGAAGTGATGTAATGCTTTTTGGTTTTTTCTTCTCTCTTTGGCTAGGAAAACCTGTTAATGCGAATTCACTTCCACATTGCAGATGAGACAAAGGAAGATATTTGCACTGCACCACATTGTGTTTCCCATCAGAAGTTTGCAATGACCCTGTTTGAACAGGTGAGATAACGATGCATGTTTTATACAAATCACCAGTTCTTAAGTATCAGGTTGTCATTCCTCACA
The DNA here is from genome assembly GCA_033124195.1 of Coracias cyanogaster. Taxonomy (NCBI): domain Eukaryota; kingdom Metazoa; phylum Chordata; class Aves; order Coraciiformes; family Coraciidae; genus Coracias; species Coracias cyanogaster. Next base: position 13,399 of record JAVSBS010028858.1, on the reverse strand, counting down.
CATATATTGCCATGGTAAAAAATATACGAGCAGAAGTGTTGCTGTGGAAATAACCTTTTTACTCTTGTCAATGTATTATGTTTTCTCTTTCTTTAGTGTGTTTGTACCAGCTGTGGTGCCACCTCTGACCCATTACCTTTCATCCAGATGGTACATTATATTTCCACGACCTCACTCTGGTGAGTTTAGTTTTTTACACAGAAGAGAACTTGCTTCTTTTTTCGTACCAATATTGCAGGCTGACCTTTGCCTTCACAAAATTAAATGTCCAGAACATGGTTTATTCAAAGTTGGCGGAGCTTTGATAACTATGATAAAGAACATGATGATTTAGTGGAGCGGAAGATAACAGTTTAGGCATGGATCAGTGTGTCTACTTGTTTATGATTCTGAATCTGGCAACTGTAGTGGCAAGCACTCATGTACATTTTGAAAAACCTTAATATGTGAGCAGGTGAGTTAGGAAGCAAGATAAGAAAAATAAAAAATAATTTATACTGGAAAGGCCATCTGGACATTTACTCTATCCTCCTGTTCAAAGCAGGGCTAAGTTCAAAACTAGATGAGACTGCTTAGGGTTTTGTGCAGCTAAGTTTTGAAAACATTCAAGGACAGAAATTCCATTACTTCACTGGCTGCTTGTTCCAGTGCTTGACTACTTGGTGTGACTTTTATTATTTCTTATATCCAATCAGAATTTCCCTTTCTGCACCTTTTGCCTCTTGTCCTTTCTCTGTTCACCTCTGCAAAGAGTCTGGCTTATGACTGATTTCTCTACCAGCTTTCTGCCATGTTGCTCCTCAGCCATTCACTGCCCAGCCAGGACTGCTGCACTGAGCGTGCTCTGTCCAAGGTGCAAGAGTTTGTATTTTCTTTTACTGAATTTCATTACATTCCTGTCAGCCCATTCTTCCAACTTGTCAAAGTCCTTCTGAATGGTATCTCTCCCATTCTGCATATTGAGTGCTCCATCCGGTTTGTTGTCATCTGTAAAAGTGATGTGGGTGTATTCTGATTCCTCATTCGAGTTGTTAGTGAAAATTTTAAATAGCATCAGCCCCAGTATTAATCTCTGAGGAGCACAACTTTTAATGGACTGCTGTTTAGATATTGATACTCCAATCCTGAAGGTCCAGCTAAGTTTTTGTCTGCATCATATTCTCCCTGTGCAGTCCACACCTCCCCGTTTGGCCACAAGAACATTGTAGATGACTTAAAAAACTTGCTAGAGACCAAACGATACTCACTGCTCTTGCTTGCTCAACAGAACCCATCATTTTATGATAGGAGATAATCAAGTACATCAGGCACGTTTGCCCTTGGTAAATCCATACTGGCTGCTCTGATTCACCTTCTTGTCCTTCGTATGCCCGGCCATGATTTCCAAGGGGATTTGGTCTATCATTACCTTACATATTGGAGTGAGACTGACCAGCCTGTAGTTCCCAAATCCTCTTTCTTGGATGGTTATAGCTCTTGCTTTTTCTAGTTATTGGAGAACTCTTTGGTCACCATGACATTTCCTTAAGAAGATGTTGCACGGAGCAATAGCTCTAGTTCTGTAGTAGTTCGTTTGAATGAATGCTGGAGGAGATAAGTTTTTTCTTTTAGTAGGTGGCTTCTCAGTTAAAAGCTGCTTACGTCTGATCAAGGCAGAAGTCTGTTACTCAGTTCTGTCTTGAAATTTAGATTGGGATGAAAACTTACCTTTGTTTCTTGTCCTGCATGTGAGATTTTTTCCAGAGCCTGGAAAAAATGCTAGTTGCTCTTCTCGTGCAGATCACTGTTAAAAGCTACCAATTTATCAGGAATATTGTAAAGTATTCCCCCTTGTGGCTGCTACCTGCTGTTCCATCAAGCTGTAGTTACTCTTTAGGTTATCAGCAGACACTGCGTATCAGGATATTAGTGTTAGAAAAACAGGAAAATAATCATGTAAATAGTATTCAATATTTTATATTAAATATCTTGATAAATCTTAAGTCGCATATTATTTTAAAAACACCAATAAACAGTGATAGATTTATTTACCTCTTAAACCATTTTAAACTTGAACATGCTATGAGCACTAGTATTCTTGTGTATTGTTATCTTTATTTCAACGTGGACAGTGAAATCAATTTTTGTCTATTTTTTGTCTGTAGCTCTATTATGGGGGATGTGCTTTACTGTGCTACTTTACTAGGGTTGTAGTTACTGAAAGGAACCATTTTGAAGCAAATACTTCCTTTTGAAATCAAGTATTTATCAAAATGCATTTAAGATGTAAATTTTAAGACAGACTCCAAACTGTTTATAAGTTTTGTTTTCATTATGCAGTATTATAATGGAAGGTGTAGTAATTAACACTTATTTTTGTGGGGGTTTTGTACTACAATATTAAATATTAAAAGCGCTGTGTATTTTAAGGTTCTTTTAATGAAATGTAAATGAAACATACACTTAATGTGGATTTGTGTTTTTATTTTATCATTAAACTTTTCTTTTCCATGCTTTCTCTATACCGAAGCAATCAAGCTATTTGTATGCTGGAGAGACGAGAGAAACCCACTCCAGATATGTTCGGAGAGCTACTACAGAACGCCAGCACTATGGGAGACCTGCGAAACTGTCCAGTTAGTATCTTTAGTTTTCCTTCTGTGGGGGGAACAAACAGGACAGAAGAGGTTTAGTAGGTCACAGTAACGTGTACTTCTAACTCGTGAGAATGTCAAGTTTTAGCTTATCATAGCGATAAAAAGGATAGGTAAGAGAGTTTTTGGGGGGCTTGAATTCAGTACCTCTCAGTTACTCAGTGAAAGAAGGGAAAAACTACTGATGTTGATGCTTCTTTGACTAGACACAAGTAGTAACAGAAATAGACATAGTGTTTGGATGGAAACCAAAAATGAATGTTTCAGAGAGTTAGAAACCACAAAAAAAGGTAATGAGTGGGGGTGGAATTAGAAATGCGTACATTGCTCCCAAGGAATGGCAACACAGTCCATTCCTGGTAAAGCCTGTGTTGCTCCTAGAAGTATCTATCCTATGTTTGCCATTCAATGTCGCTGAAGGTTGGTGATGCCTCCCAACAGTAGCATTACGTGAAGCTGTAATCATGCTGCTTTCATCCTGTGGTGAAAGTTCTGGGGTCTTGCCTAAAGAAATGGAAATGACAAAGAATTTGGAGGCTTTTATAGGAGGTATCTGTATGTGGACAGTGGCTTTGATTAGCTAGACTTTTTACAATGGTGTTCCCACAGTTCATCGAGTTTCTCCAGTGATTGTTTCTGTTAAGGGTAGCATCCTTCATCTGTAATAATAGCACAAGAAGTACTTAATTCCTGTAAAATCTTTTCAGCAGTACCATTCTATGGCAGAGATAGCAGAACCTTTGTACCAGTCACTGTAATCATGTGTACAAGATCAATTGTTTTGCCTAGATAAGCTTCCCCTCAACTTCATTACTGCCTTTCAGTTGGAGTAAATTGAACTGTTGGCCAAACTGCTGTACCTGCAGCATACGACCAAAACGTTGGTCAGAGGGAAAGAGAAAAGGACTGACGCTTCCCACTGCCAGAGAATATCCCAACAGTGAAGGGCTTACAGGCTACACGGTATATTGGCAAGAGCTATGCCAAAGGCAGGAACTGTCACAGAAAATTTGATGGAGTATTTGTTTGTTTTACTAAGTGAGATTTGCTGTTCAGAGTGTGGGAGATATTGACCAGAAATTCTAGACTGTAGTTGTTGTGAGTGGTGGCTGGTGTTTAACCACCTAGAAACAATTTCCACATATATCCAGTTGATAGTCATAGGCCGCTATTCTTAAAAAGGTTTCATTCTACTATGAGTAAATCTGACAGAATTAAGCTGAATTAAGTCCATGTATCAGTTAGGTTAAGGAAAATAAAATTTCTTCATGTAAATGAATTTTTTTATTATTATTTTTTTAACACTAGGGCTAGATGTCTAAAACAAGAGTTTGATATCTTGTTCTATCTTTTACTTTGAGTATGTCCAGATACAGGGATTTAGATAAGTTTGCAAGAAAAGTTATTATCAAACTTTTAAACGTATTGATTAATAGGACAGGAAAGAGTTGCATAATTGCTGCTTCATGTAATATTACTGTTAGACACCTCAGCAGTCCTTAGTGGAGCAATACAGGCTCTTAACAGGAATGGCTTGTATGCCTCTTCCGTGGGGGCAGTGTATTTCCATTTTGTCCCCCCACTTTCTGTAACTTATAACTGAAACATTCGCTTTTAGTCTCCATTGAAACACTTTCTTTTTTTGAGTATTGGCAAATAGTGGCTCACTTATGTTAGTAAAATGAATGAGGATATTGAATTGTTCTTTTAAAGGTTTATATGAATCCAGCTATTTACTAATAAAAGCATGGTAAATTTAATAGAAAGCCATTCTTTGTCAGGGCGAGCTGCTATTAAATTATGAAATAATCTGTTGGATAAAATTGCTTACCAATAGTTGCTGTCCCTTTCTTTTTCTATTTGTGAATTTTTTTAACTGAGGCTTAGCTAGGAGTGGCCTGAAAGTCATGCAAGGGAAGCTTTTTATTAGGATGCCATAATCCTGCTGTCCTGCAGAAAATGCTAATGTTAGGTAGCAGAAGCAAAGAAGGGAAATGTAAAGGTAACCATTCCTGTATTTGAGTACTATGAGACTATGACGATGGCAGGTGGACCGCGCCGCTTGATAAAAATCACTCAGGCAGATGATAATAGTGGCATACGTTTGAACCGTAAGGCTGAAA
>JAVSBS010028857.1:0-37571 GCA_033124195.1 Coracias cyanogaster | reverse complement strand
GCAGGGCGGCAGAGGAGGCGAGGCGGGGCGGGCGTGCGGCTCCGGCGGGAGATGCGGCTGCGGCACGGGCCGCTCCTGACGGCGCTGTGCCTCGGGGCCGCCTTCCCCCTGCTGTGGTACGCGGCGTGGCCGGGCAGCCAGGGTGAGAGCGGGCACCGGAACGGCGGGCGGGGGGGCCCGGCACCTGCTGCCTCCCTCTCGCCGGGGCCGCCCGGCGGTAACGGCAGCGGCGGGCTGGGGCGGTGAGGGCGGCGGGGAGGCTTGGCCGGGCCTGAGGGTCGTGGCTGGGTGCCAACCCAGCTTACAGGGGTGGATCTTGGGTTAAACCTGCCCGGGTAAAAGAACCCCCACAGTGAAGAAAGAGTTTTAATAGACGTTACTAACCAAGCGTCCTGCGTTAGGGTGGGAAGAACAAGTGTGAAGGTGATAGCTGTGCTGTCGCTTTTGAAGTGTTTTTGTTGTGAATGCTACTCAGGGAAGACAAAGTAGCATGATCCCTTCTGCAGCTGTATTTGTGCCTTGTGTACGGTCACTTTGCCATGGGTGTGTGTGCAGCACCGGAACACAATGTTCGATCCATAGAAAGAAAGAGCTGGGTTTTTGTGGTTTTATTTATAAACTTTACAGCTACGTAATCTCTTTTTGACAGGGTACATAGGTGGCACATGTTGGATAGATCTACAGAAAGCCATGTCTAAGATTCTCTGAGGTGACGTAGGAAAGATAAAACTGATGCTATTTTCCGAAAATAAATTATAAGTACCAAATAGTACCTCCAAGCCCTGCAGATGTGGCTTGTTAGTTTGGCATGAGGGAGGGGATTTATCTTAAAGTGCTTCCTATATACACCTTTAGAAGAGATCTGCTTTTCTAGATACAGAATTAGAATAAATTAATTAGTCATTTCTGGGGTGAACACAGAACCCTGACCGGCTGTTAATTTATTTATATTAATTGTTTCTGTAACAAACAGAATTGGCAGTTGAGATCTTGGCCCCACGAGGGAATACTGAATAGAGGCAAGACAGTGCTATCCTCCTGCCTTCACCATTTCTTGTCGACTACACGCTTGTTCATCTTACAACCCTTGACACTTTTCTCAGTGTCAGTCTTGCTAGGAGCAGGGAAGGAGAAACAGAGGTAAAAGCAGGGTGTGTCTGAGGAAACTAAGATCCAAGAGATGATAAAATAAAAGCGTTTGTCCCATCTGCAGTTACCACTCCTATCACCATGTACTCTGTGACTCGTATTTTGTGACCCCTCGTTGCTGAAATTCCATTTTCGTTCCACTTTCTTTTTGTCCTTTTGCTGCTGGCGTTTCATGCTTTGCTTTGGAGGTTTTTTGTTGGTTTTTTTTGGGAGAAAGAGATAATATGTGTTGTGGTATATATGTGTATGTGTTGGTTTAACTTTTCTCTTTCCACAGCTGTCTCCTCCTCCACAGTAAACAGAGTAACTAATTCCTCTCAGATGGTATCATTTTCCTAATTATTATTATTGGCACCTGTTTTCTTAACAAACTTTTAACCTTTACAAATGTAAATATATAGTGTTTAGAGGCGAAGTCTCTCTTAAGCTTGGTAAATCTCACAAATGTGTAAATAAGGAGCTGATACTAGTGACAAAAGGAGGAGGTCACAGCACCCGGTGAATGACTTTGTACGAAGTTCATTTCGCTGGAAAGATAGTCTTTGCTCCTGAGTGGTGTTAGAAGCCTTCTACCCATCAAAAAGAACCAGGAATAGCCCTATGTTGTTACTTTTTTCGTAGAGAGAGAAGCATTGGGAGCAAACCAATAGGCTAACACTCTATTGTTTTTACAGAGTATCTAAGAAGGTGGTTTGAAATTAATCTTTTTCTCTGAAAACAGGCAGATAACTCTGCTTAGATATCGTTGAACCTCTCTTCTTCCCTTCCGTGCTGCTGAACTTGCCTCTCTACTGACATACCTAGAACACTAAAGCAGTTCCCACTTTTCTCCCATCTCAAACTACGATGTTTGTTTTCTTTTCTGATGCCTTTTTCACTTATCCCACCTGTTACTGAGAGGTCAAGTACTGTCTCAAGCTTGTCAGTTGCCGTTTCTTTAACTCTTTTGTCAGATGTTCTTCTCAGGCTCATTTTCTCCATGCATTTGTTAGACCTCTGCTTCAGTTTCCTTCACTGCTTTGCCCATTAAAATGTTCAGGCTGCTCTTATATACATTTTAGCTATCCTTACAAAGATGTTTTCAGAGTCACTTTTTCCGTTGTTTTGTAAATATAAGCAGAGGTTTCATGTTAAACAGGCTGGTATTTTTTTTGGCCCAAAAAATCAAGATAGAAAAGTAATTAGGGAGACAATTGGTAATCACCAGATCTTCAGCGAAGCCTGGCACACTCTGCCTACACGTGCGTGCTGATTCCTTCAGCATCCTCTAGAGCACTTGCGAGCGCAGGCTGCTGTGAGCAAATATTCCCATGGGCTGCTGTAGCAATACCTGTTCTGCATCCTGCATGGTTTTGCTGTGAGTTTTTTGGGCCCTCCCCAAGCCTCAAGCAAAACCTGTCTGAAGCAAACAGTTTGCATCTGAGGATAGGAAAGGCTGTTGTCAGGTTGATGCCGAAGTTCTTACTGTTGTGAAACTGAGTTGCAATCCACCTGTTAATTCACCTGACCAAAAGTATTTGCTCTCATCTATATACCCTTCATATAGATTTGTAGTTACAGGAAGTAGCATACAACTTGGAATATATGTAGGGATTTTTCTCATGCAGTTTTAGCTACTGTTTTCCATGTAAATATTAATCAACAGGAAATATCAGGTATACAAAAATACCAAAGTAAACGTAAAGAGGTAGCAAATTCTGAACCCACCCCACCAAACAGTAACGGAGAAGGCAAGAGTGCATTAGAAACTCATGATGAACTTACATACAGTTTCTTCAGAGGGAAGACTGTTTCTGAATAAAAAGAAACTTTGGTGTCTTGGCTGAATAACAAAGATGTCTTGTTTTTTGTTTTTTTTTTAGAAGTCACAGCAATGAGGTAAATCAGATCATCTCACATGGCAGCACTTTTTCGTGTTGCTTGCAAGGGTTACAGTATTAGGTCTCTTTGAATTGATTTGTATCACATTGCTGCCTTCTTCACCTGAATTTGTGGGATACTTTATCTAAGTGAATTAAAACTAAGCTTTGTCTGGAAGTTAGGAGAAAGTGGTGCTAAAATACCATGTCACAAGGACCTAAGCATGTTAACATATACACGTTAAGTCAAACATCATGAAACCTGTATTTCTTTAGTTTTTCCTTTGAGGCAGGGTGAAGAAGAGTCAAACTTCCTACTTGATTACATTAACAGAAGTGTACTTAAGATTTATCATATTGTTTAACACATTCAGTTTTTCCTTACTTCACGAAACTTTTCATCAGGAAAAGCGGTACAAAAGGTTAAAAAGGTATTTCTGATGAAAGGAATTTTTTTGCAGTTGAAATATAGTAATGTACGTGCTAGTCCAAACAGCTGATGACTCTTTTCTTTTAGTTCCAATAATCTTCTGCCCACGGTGCGATGCTTTGCTTTGGCTCCTGCTGTGCACCCAAGCGCAGCTACCCGGGAGATTCCATCATTCGTGATGGAGTTGTTTGCCGGTTTCCTGTCCAGACCCAACTGGCACGCTCTGGCTCAAAGCTTCAGTTAAATAGTGGCAAACTGACAGATTTGATAAGGAGTCTTGAATTTCACTGCTCTCGTTTCAGCCGATACAGCTTCTCCAGGTTTAGGAACATGCAGAAGCCAATTTCCCTGCCTTCTCCAGGCCTGTTAGGCCGTGTTTAACCATCATTTTCCCCAGCTGAGTGATAGGAGACATCTTCCCTCCGTGCCTTCATGCACACATTTCCTTCCAGTGGACCTGAGAGCATACAGAGATGATTGCACATCCAGATTTTGACCCAACATGCAGTCAGGGTGTGGCCAAAATGCACAGAAGGGAAGAGCTGCTCCAGTCCACTGGTTGCTTACTCAGTTTCTTTGCGTAGTTTTGCATTTAGGCATTAAAAAGGAAACAACAAAAAACAACCTCAAATGGGACTTAAGGCTTAGTATTTACTGATCCCAAATTTTATATCAAAATTCATGTCCAAGACTTACAAAAGCTGTATAGTTTTACTGGCTTCTAAATGCGTAACTTACTGAACTAAGTCCTCTGCTTCTTGCAATGACTTCATGTGGAATAGTGGCTGCCTTGTCCTCCAAAGTGGAGGAACTGAGTCATAAATCCTGTAAAGATTCAGGTACAAAATGAGACCAGTTGCTGTTGGTTTTCCTAGAGGAAGGGATAGGGAACATTTCAGACCTCTCTTTGTTTGCTGTGCAGTGTCTCCTCACAACCTGTACTTAAACAAGTGTAAACATATGACCTTCACGCTTCCTTAGTGTTGCACACTGAGTCTTGAGGAACACGGTTTTACCCAGGAATACTTCAGTTAGGAGCTAGGCATTTAATTAAATGTGTGTATAAATGAGTGATTGTTACTGCATCAGGCAGAACAGTAAAAATATTTAAAATACCAACCAGAACGAAGCAGTAACCATTGCTTGAAGTGAATGAGTACTTTTTATTTATCTGATAAAGGCCATATTCAAATCAGAATTTTCCACTGCTATTAAGAACCTATATCGTGTTACTAACATTACTGTGTTAGTAATTACTGTGTTAAAACCAATTACAGGCAAACGCCATGCAATATCCATTCAGTTTATATTTTTTCCACTTATTTTAATACTATTGCTGTCCTGTATAGTGATGTTCTGACTGCATGTTTCAAGAAGCTACCCCAGTTCTGACGAACATTAAACATAATGGGTGAACGTGTCTAGTGCAGGTAAAGTGGCTTCTGAATTAATGGTAGGTTTTTTGGCCGTCTTTAACTTACAGCACAGAATTATTTGTGTCTCCCAATAATGCTAAATAAACAAAATATTTAAAAGTCATGCACAAATTCAGGAAAGCATCATTACCTGAAAAGGTGCTTAAATATTCTTAGACTTTAGCACATTGTTGAGTTTAAGTATTTGCATAAGAACTGGCTGTTCTGAACTAAGCAGAGGCATTGTTTGGGGGATTTTTTTTTTTTCCCCTCCTTACTCTGCGAGAACAAAACCCAAGCTTGCAAAGTGTGTAAGGAGATTGAGAAAGGTCTCTCTATTTTAGATCAGTGACGGGAAAGATAACAAACCGCCACAGTTATTAGTGCGATGCATGCCTGGGTGGTTTATTATGCTTCGTTAACCTGAACAGCGAGCAGTGGTTCCAAGTGTGGAGTAGGACAAGATCTGTTGCCGTTGGTGTGCCTATGTAGTTTTCTTTTAAAGAGGGCATTAACCAAAACTCTGTTTCTAAAAGAAAGTGTCTTTAGGCATGGCAAGCGGTGTAGCTTGTAATCAAGAAATAGAAGAAGAGTTCCTGCTAGGATATGGGGTGTTGTATTCCCTCCTTTCTGCCACTCCCAATTTTCTTTTGATTTTCTTTCTTCTTTGAGCGCTAGGAGGAGATAGTGATGAATTGTTCCACAGCTCTGAGATGTTGCCAGAAATCAATTGTTAATAAATTAACAACTTATTGTTAATTAACAATAACAATTTATTGTTAATAAAAGTGGAAGCATTTATGATAATAGGAAGTATGCATGCATGGAGCTATGAGAAATAATCGGTTGGCTCTTAGAATGAGTATTTGCTTTAGAGATTAGTATTGGTTTTGACCAGTTTCAGTTCCTGGTGCAGAAAGTTTTTTATATATATATCTATTAGGAGTTCACACAATCTTGTGTTAACATATATATAACTTTCTGCACCGGAAGCTGAAACTGGAGTTAGGAGTTAACACAAGGTTGTGTTTAAAACCATTTAGGTATCGACATTTAGAATTACAGTAGCCTAAGTATATATGACAATGTGTAATAAACAGAAGAAATGCTGTAGCAGACATGGAGATTCGTTGCAAAAGCTTTGAATGCTGTTACTGGTCGGTGCTTGGGGTTTTTCCTCCCCTGGCTTGTAGCCAGTGTAACCTCACTGAAATTTGCTGATAGAGTTTCTTTAGCCCAGCAGTGATGCATCTTCAGCTAACCAAGGGGAAAAGAAGCTTTACCTTAGTTTACTTTCTGTAGGTTTGCCATAGGTCCTCATCTCGCTGTTTTCCAGTTTTATCTTGACTCGTTGCTGATAGAACCATTGGTAGGCAAGGTGTTGCCCAGCCAAGCTGGTGCTGGGAACAGTGTTTCATGACACAGCTGAAGCTCCCTTCTCCTTGCCCTCTTTGCCAGAGTGAGCGATATTTGTGAAAACACCCTGCCTGCTCCTTTCCAAGCAAGCTACTGCAAGCAGCTGGTTTAGTTCTGTATAGATCCTTAGATACTTAAAGAGCAACACTTTGCACACACACATGCTAAAATCCATTTGAATATTAAGAGTATTTCACTTCATAATGCTTCTAATTTTATCATCTTAGCTTGCTACAATTATATCGGTAATGAATACTGTTCATGACAGTACTTGATTGCTCAGCAAAACACAAGAAGTTCAGTGCTGCTTTCCAAACGCAATTTTTTTTGCCAAAGGATTGCTAATAATTAATACTGCTCATTTGCATGTGCTCTAATAAGACATTTAATGTTCTGTTTCAAACCATCTATGTTTATGACAACTCATTCTTCGCTAGAGGTGGGTGAATACTACATTTCTTTTGTCAACCCCTTTTGATCCTTTTGCCAGCATCAAATGAGATAAGCAATTACCAAGAGTCTTGTTCTACTAACCAAACAGAGGCTTCAATTCTGAAAGGCTCGAAAACGTGATTTCCCTCTTCTGGCCTTAAGCAATAGATAAGGCCAATTACAAATGCCAGCTGCTTTGGGTGCTCTTGGTGATATCCGAGTATTGACCTTTTATTTGCCAGAGGCATCTATGATATTTTGGTAGGCTCACCTAAAGCGAGCAAATAAAACTACAATTACTTGGTGCTTGCCAAAATGTCAGCCCAGTAGTGACACTGGTAGTTTTGAGTCACTCTGACACTGGAGAGATGAAATAATTGTAAAGAGAGGGACTACAACGTTACTATTCAGCTGCAATTTTATTCATTGATTCCTCCTATAGTATAGTTGTACTGAGGGGAACTTTAGTTTGGTTTAGCAAAATCTTACACTGTTACAGCACTGGAAATGTCAATGGAACAACACTTTCAGCATTTAGTTATGAAACACCTCCATTCCAAAATGATTGATTCCCTTTTCAGAAGCAGTAAGTTGCATCCTGTGATAACACATATTTATCCTAAGTTTGTGGGCTTGCTCTTTGCTGTTTGCACCTTCCCAGGGGCACGTGGAGCTTTTCTGCAGGCTAAAGCTCCACGTTTTCTTGGCGCTTGATGCTATCTAACTCCTAACAAAGGCAACTGGAATTTGAAAAAAAATGTACATCAATTAGTGTATCTTTGGTTTATACCTCTGAATTTGTCTTGGAATTGCAAGATAAATCTGCACCATGTTTACATGTATTGATGCTCTATCTAAAATTGCTTTGTTGTATGAAAACAGTATGATTAATGTCTGTCAATCACCTAAATCAGCTTCAACCTTCTGTTTCTATTTTATTCAAATACATTCTAAAGCAAAAAGCTAAAGGTTGGAAACACAGCTGTGAAAGAAAAGCACAACATAAGAAAGCGTATTCTTTCATAGTAGCTGATGAAAGGGATCTTCCATAGGTGCTCTAATAATTTAGTTCATTTGAGGTCCTAGCTCTGTAGCCTGGTGCCTCATAACAGATTTTTATTGCAAATCTATTCTAAATTTGCCCCTGCAGTTGTTAAAAGATGGAGTCTCCATCTGTTTCCTCATTTGACCTGCCATTTATTTATTTATTATCGCATTATTTTTTAGGGAAGAATACTTCAGTAAAGTAGAACTTTCTGGTTGCATGCTGCTGAAATAATCCAGTTTTCCCCTCCCTTCAAGAATGCTAAGTGTACGTTCATAGCTGCATAGTACAGAATACTCCCAGACTTGAATGCCTTTCTTGCAAGTCAAAACGTTTCTAAGACTGTCAGAAAACTTTAGGAAGCATGCATTTTGTGGGCATTTTACTTCAAATTTTTAATGAGACCAAGAATAATAACAGTAATAATAATACAGATCCCACGTTTACTTCTTTTTTCTAACTACTTTGTTCCTAGAGGTTTTGAAACTTCGAGGTCTTTCAGTTATTACATGTATTGATTAAATTAAGGACTTGTGTTTACTGTGAATAAAAAAAAAAAAAGCTATGTATCCAAAATGCAAATTAATACAAAATCTTACAAATTTGTATTACCTGCACAGCGTGCTCTTAGTCTCTTTTACAGACCAGAATCCCTGGGAATTCACTTTTGCTGAGAGACAGTGGTGTGTTCTAGAAATTGGAACCTGCCAATGATGGGACTCAGCACAGTCCACAAATAGAATAGGAGAAGTGTCTAAATAACAACATTTAATTAAAAAGAAATAATGTCTTTTAAAGCAGCGTGATAAAATATTTTAAATGCAGCATAATTCCCCTTCTGCTGCTGTGCAGAACAGCAGAGGTGTCTGGTAACTGTGACTGAGATTGCAGTGCTTCTAATATCAATATGATTGTAGAGTATTTCATCAAAGGTGGGCTCTATATGACGAAGGTATCCTTTTATCCAGAGAACAGTTTCAGTTGTTATCTAATGAAATATATTCAGGCCTTCAAATAACCATCTTAACTAATAGTTCTTAATATACTCCAGGCAATTTTTAACTCATAGATGAGGACTGAATACCTTAATAGCTGTATTTTAATCTTAATAATGTTTTATACAAAAGACAAGCCATTACATAATTAACTCTTCAACGTGACGAGGGTCATCAAGATTTGTCAGTTAGGGGAAAATGTTGGCTTTACTGGATAGCACTTTCCTCTGCAACTCACACTCTTTCACTGACCTTTCCCTTTGTATGGATGTCATATTCTTCTTGTTGTCTTCAATTGCAAGCCTTTACCCAGCTGTGCTCAGTACTCTTCCAGACTTCTTCGTTCCATGAATAAACAGTGAGTGGCCTCTTTTACTACTCTTTATATGCTTCTGGTCATGTCTTTTTCTGGACTGTCTCCTATTCTTAAACTTTCTCTTTATTCCATCATATAATTCACCTCTTTGAAAAGAAATTATGTTCTTATTGCAGGAAATGATTTTGAAACGTACCAAAGCCAGTTTCTGGAACTTCGGCAAAGACTATTGTATGCTGAAAAGGAAAATAAGAAAAGATCACATGAGCTGAGCAGTGCTCTAGATGAAATTAAACATATAGTTGCAAAACGAATGAACATGACAACAAATCATACAGGTTTGTATATGTAAAAATGTACTGCATTAACGGTTCAAAGTTTTGTTTGCTCATGTTTCTTTATCACTGGTGTGGGGAGAAAACTAACTGATTTGATTATATTAGCATTAGGTAGAAGTTCCTACTTAAAAAAAAATCGGGGGGGGCGTTAATCTGTAGCCCCTCTTTAAATAGGATCAGTTAGTAACGAAACAAGGAGAGAAAAACAAAAGGAGACACAATAGACTGCAGTGGTGTCATAATGACAAAGCCGTACATATTACAGAGCACTGAATAAGCTATTTTGAGCAGCTTTTACTATGCCACTACACCCGGATAAATGCTAGGGCTGCGTGTAATATGGAAGGTAAGTACACGTCCTTGGCTTTTCCACAGTCGTAGTCTCCCTCCTGTCCAGGTGAGGTGACTTTTTGGGGGGATTTTAGGAGTTGAGAAGCCCCATGAGGCCTTGCTGGCTAGGCGTGTTCCCTATAATTTGTTTATATCTTGCAAATATTTTGCTCGTAATCTGAAGGAAATGTGAATGCTTGTAAGCAAAGCCAATTAAAAGAAAACCTTTGAGGGGGATTTCTCAGCTTGTTTTTTTGTTGTTGGGTTTTTTGTTTTGTTAGGGGGACACCAACATGCAATTAAGTTTACTCTACTGATCTGGCTTCTTCCCATTGTTTAATTAAACTTCTTACTTATTGAAAAATGTATTAGATCCTCGCCTTACAGACTTAAACATCCCCATCTATCTGCACATTGCAGTTGCATACAATAGATTAGACAATTTGATTCTGTCGCCTAAAAGAAGTGATGTGTTAGTGCAGGATCTGCCTTCTCTCCTCTTCACATTGGAAGAGCTACTTCCCTGGGGAGAGAAGGAAAACTAGAAGGGGCATCTTTGTGCTGGAGGCATTCCACAACACACCCCGACTTCAGAAAGAGTCTGGGTGCTACTGAAAACGACTTGAAAATCCTTATTTGCACTCGGTATGGTGGCTGGTATCAGATTAAAATAGGGAATTAACAAGGACTGTTACAGGGGGAAAAGGAAAAAGGTGCGTTCCTGCTGTGTTTAGTCAGCTTTGATTCTTACCCTGTTCTTCCCTGCCTCCTCCTGTGTCTGTTCATTCAATATTAATTCAGTGGGACTGTTCAGGTGCATATAAACAAATGCTTAAGTGTTGGTGGGGTTGTGGCCTTGCAGGCTTTAGAATAGAGACCCTGTTGCCAGCTGCCAGTAGCCCCACATGCTGTGAACACAGAATTATTGCCTAACGCACATAACAGCAATACAGGAGAGTGCAAGTCTCCCTTCCCTCTTCTTTTCTTTCTTCCTGGAGCCAGCTGAATATCAGAAAATATTAAAGCTGTCAATTCACAGGATTCAAAGCAGAAATCTTAAAAGCACTGAAGAGTTTTCGTTTTGTTTTTACTTGCTCTTCTGCCTCCCATTCCAGCCAAGTTTTATGGCACGACAAAAATTAAAAGGTTTATTGTACACAATAAAACCGGAGTTATTTGCCCAACCCTTGACCAATAGTACTTCCAAACAACAATGGAAAGTCCTTGAAAAGTTATGAAGGTGGTTTAAAAAAAAAAAAAGTTTCTATACAGCAAAACTCCAGTATATTTAATGGCAAAGCAGAGTGGGAGGGATTGTGGGTCTCTCATACAGAAATGTCTGGACATATATACACACACACACATATATATGTATGTGTTTGGTTGCTTGTGGTTTTTAAAATGTTTTGGGTAGAGTGTGAAGTCTCTGTCAAGTCCTAATTTTCAGTGAGAATATCTTTTGGAAGTTGAAAAACTTCAGAGAAACCTTGCCCATTCTGTAAGCCTCTGTCTTCATTGATCGAAGCTGAGTGAATAAAGCTGATGATGGTCATTTGTCAGCCTTGTCTTAAGTAACTTTGCACAGTGGTAAATTTGGGGAGTTATCTTAGATGGATTTCTTAGGAAGAAAAACTTTCCATCTAAGTCATTAAACCTTCTGTTGCTTTGCTGACTCTGAAACGGTGGGTTTTCAAGTTTTCTGCAGTTTGGAAGGCTGGTAACGTGATTTTGCTGGCTAAAACAAATTTAGGTGGTTTTCTGAGATCACAAAGTGCCCTGGCACCATTTGCACACCGGATACAGTGTCTGGAGGAGGCGCCCACTGAAGTATGAATTACCTTAGATAAATTCGTAGAAGCTTTATTTTTCTTTCAGGGCAGAAAGACTGATTGTAGATAGCTAGTAGGGTACAGAAAAATTCAGCAACAGAGAATGACAGATAAAATGCTAGTGTGGGAGCCATACGCTGTCTGTCTCAGGAAAGCAAGAATTAAGCCTTTAGAAAACTAGTGAATAAAGTCTGAATGACCTTCAGTTTTGTTTCCAAGCAGTTTTCTTAAATATTCTTAAATAATAGAAAGACTGTTTGGAAACATACTCCTCATTTTATTCCATTCAAATACTTCAAAAAAAAATTGCATATCATCTCTGCCCCCATGCGTATCTTATATTAAGCACAATTTCTTTTTGCAGGCTTATAACTCATTTTATAATGATTTTAGAATTAAGTTGTTCAAGTTTTTATTAAATTTATTTTAAAGAACTTTTGCCACCACTGGAACATTCAGGAATGTTTATATCCAGGAAGATAAATCAGTAAATTAATGGTATCTTGTTTTTATATAGCTTATTTAAAAAAAAAAAAAGGATTATTTTTATAAGGTCACATCTGAGTTATTTCCACATGAATATATACTATAATTATTTCTTTATTTTAAAATACTGAAGAAAAAATAAATATTCCCTACTTAGAATTACTACAGTCTTTTATTTCTTGAATAGTTTGTAAAGGCCTGGATCTGTTGTCCTTTTTGCCATAGGATTCTTATAACCTGAGAACTACTGTTTGAGCCCTGAAAACCACAAGTTACATTTTGGGTAAAGCATTTAAATTTCTTAATTAAGAAAGCCATTAATCAGAATCTGTGTTTCTTTTCATTAGAAAGTTGCATGTCAACTGTGCAAAAAAAACAAACCAGTTTTTTTCCTGCTGCTTTTAAAATGTGTTTTAAGATGGCTCAGTCCTGCAGCCTGTTTAGGCACAGGGAAACACAGGTGGGGTTCCCAGGATATTGGGAAACATTTCTTTACTGAAAGAGTAGTTGAGCATTGGAACAAGCTGCCCAGGGAAGTGGTGGAGTCACCATCCCTGGAGGTGTTCAAAGAATGAGTAGACGTGGCACTTCAGGACTTGGAGCTCTTCACCCATCGCCTGGGTGGGGGCAGTTGTACTGGGCGATTCTCAGTTTATTACCCCATCAGAGTAATAGATGTGACATATCATCATTTCTGAGGAATTGTTCTGTTTGAATAACATTGCGTAGGGTAATCTGCTAGTATTCAGTTGAGGAAAACTGCTGAAATAATAGGCTTCACTGCTGGCTTTTTAATTTATGTGCATATGTGGGTTTGTTGTTTCTTTAAGATGATACGAAGTGGAAAGTGTTAAACCTCACCAGAAAACTCCCCACGCATCTTACAAGCATGTACTACTATCTACCTCACCTTCGAGAATACAAAGATGCCATTTTCCCAAATGTTATTTTTGGGCAACAGAGAACTGGAGGTAGGAAATAAAGTTTGGGTTCTATTTTCTATATGTTTATATTTTGTATTGAGTTCTAGCAATGAAGCACACTCAAAATTTGGAGTGGGTTTTCTCCCTAAACTTTATAATGTTGCCGAACTGGGTAAATTTTGATGGGGATGGCAAAACCACTTTTACGACACCCATCCCAGTTTCAAGTCTTTACCTGAAAGTATTCTGATAAACCTTTCTAAATATCAATCAAATATAGTCATAATTGAAAAACAATGTTATTTTTTGTTTTAGTCATACATTCACATGGCTAAGATGCATTAGCTGACATTTTTTCCCCACGAGATTAGGATGAAAGAGGAAGCCAAGGAGAATTTATAATGCGCTCAGTTTGCTGAAGTTAGAAGCAAATGGAAAGGTGATGTGATTGCTTAAAGCATATTAATAAGTCTTTAATGTAACTTTTTCATCCATATGAGAAATCAGCTGACACCTGCATAAATTATAATGAATTCCAGCGAACCACAATACCGATTATCAAGTTATATCTTCTCCTAGCTGTCATGTGATAGGTTAAAAGAACATTCAAAAGCAGTAAGCAAACAAGGAACTAGTCAACCATTTTGCTGGGTTTTGTATTTTGTTGAAATTTTGCCTTTTCTCTCATGTGATTTTATATAAAAGAACATTGGCAGCACTTTTGATTTAACTAAAAAACCAACTTTGCCATGTCCATGACAATGGACAATAATAGATGTAGTTGTGGTCTTGTGCTGTTGTTCTCACTGGAGTGCCCATAGATCGGTGTCAGTCTGCAGAAGACCAGAGGTTGTCGGCAAAATTATTTACTAAAGACCCTAAGAAAACCAGATACATTCACAAGCAAGGGGCGGAAAAAAAGGAAGAAAAGGTATAAGCAATAAAATAATGCTCCAAGTTTAATTTTTGTTTATTCATACATGAAAATCACAATAGCAAGACCGCGGTTCCACAAGCGCACGGTGACCTTCAGTGTGTAAAACCAAACAAACCCCCAGTGGTTTAGCAGGTTACGTGCTGGGAAGGAACGTTGGAACTTCGGCATTTATGAGCTGACACCGGCATGGATGATGAAGCCTGCAACAAGTCACTAACTGCTCCTACTCCTTTCCTTCAAAATATGCTGCTTCCTCACCAGCCTTACAAGGTTTTGGTGAATAGGAATCATCTGCAAGGACTAAGAATTCCACAGATTTACTGAGCTGTATGAGGTCACTGATTTAGGTAATGCCCATAACAATGAAAAAGAGATGTCCTGCTTACAGTCTAATGATGTTATACCACACAGGTTTACTACTAGCGGAGCCTTTGGCACAGAAAATTTCAGTTCCTTTCTTCTTAATAATGATAATGTCTCTGTTCCTCTCTTCTTTTTATTCATTATGTCAAAGCCATTGATTCAAATCAATTAAACTGCTCAGAAAGATTTTTGAGTTGGATTCCTTTCTGAGATACACAGCGCTCACTTTCTGTGACAACTTGCTCACAAAAGCAGCGTTGGTTTAACTCTTACTGCTCAGATCTCCAACTCCATACCAAGAGCTAGCACTTATTTTGCAATACCCACTTTTGACACTCAAGAGCAGATACCTCTGTGTTTGCCAGAGGTAGTAATATCTCCAAATTCTCAAATATCGACATTCTACACAGTGTAGACTCAGTGCTTACAACACAGACACAGGTGTCTCTAACCTGGACTCAGCTGGAGGTATCTCTCCTTCCAGGTAGTAAAGCAAATGTTGTCAAAGTGCTGTAGGGATATTAACTGTCACCAAATCTTACAGTCACATCAAATCACAATTAAAATGTAATTTTAGTTTCCCTTTACCTGGCCAAATTACATGGCTTGTGGACTTCTTTCTTTGCAGTCTCACTGGTGATGGGCATTCCTACTGTGAAAAGAGAAAAACAACATTATCTGATGAATACACTGCATTCCCTACTGTACGGACTTTCTGAAGAGCAAAAGAGCGACTGTGTAATAATCGTCTTTGTAGCAGAGGTGAGTTTGCATGGAAAGGTGCAGTATGCTGACAGAAAGACACTACAGAGATTTATGTCTTAGTGTAACAGTGTAGGAGAGGCTGCAAAGTACTGTTAGGCCTTTGAGAAGGATTTCTTCAGGGCTGGAGAAGATCACGAGCAGTTAGTGCTCCAGTGTTCCTACGTGGAAAACACCCTGTAACTCGGGTGATTGAAAGGTAAAAAGTCATATTGCATTTACAAAAGCAGTTGCTGCACTCAGATTTTCAAGTAAAACCATATGAACTCGTTATTTATCTCTGAAAGTATTCTGCTTCAAGAATGAAATGTAAATCCTCCACGGAAAAGTTCCACAGAACCTGAAAAAAGTAAACTTAGCCTAAGAGAAGTTTGGATTATTTATCTGCTGCTTTGATATCATATATCTTGCAAAGTACCTTGATATGGTGGAGCATATCAATACACATGCAATTGACTTCTACCTGTGTATTGACGTTTTCGTCATTGACATTGAAAAAGAAAACTGTTCAGAAACTTGGACAGTTCCACATTTGGAAAAGTAAACGGTGATCAAGGTAAAATGTTAGAGGTAAATGCATGTTTTTTTCTGATTCCCAGATGTCTTGATCTGGAAAAAAGCTACAGAAGGGAATTAGCTAGTGTTACTTGCAGGCAAAAAGACTGCGCGGTTATTCAAACTTCCTATTTCTTTGACCTTTCATTAACAACTTTAAATTTCTTACATGTATTCATTAACAGTTAAAGTTTGCTTTTTTAGTTCAGTCATCAGTTCGAGCAGCTTTTGCAGCTTGTAATACTGTCAAACAGAACATAGTTCACTTCATTAAGTTAGCTCATGACTTCCACTTTTCTGCTTAGATGACAGTACATAGGTCTAATTTTATTTGCTCCATTTCCTCTTCAGCGTAATTTTCAGGAGCTGAACGTACTTTACAGTTGCTATTTCCCAGCGAAGAGCCCTGGCAACGATAAACTTTGCCTATCTGCCATGCAGATAAACCTTCTATTACAGGGCTTCAGAGAGTTCTTTGAGTTTCGAAGGATTAACTCCTGAATGTTACAGCTTCCCACCGTGGACAGTACCAACATGGCACTTGTAACAACAGTCGCTTTGTTTGTAGTAATAGTCCATTTTAACCACTTTAGGATTAAACTGCTGTTGTAACAATCAGTCTCTCCCTTTTCTCCCATTCCCAAAGTCACGTTCTTGCAGCTTCTGTTTCTCAGCCATGCAGTAAATGAGAGCAGGTTGATTGTGCTGATATGAGAGGTGATAAGAACATTTAATTATGAGAGGAGGGCAAGTGTGTTCACTGATTATGAATCCACACCCCCCTTTTTCTCATAAAATTTCAGAAGATCAAGGTAAGTATTTACATCATGGGTTAAGTCAGAGTAACTTATTGACTCAAAGGGAGTTGCAAAGTTATTTTTTTCTTTTCATGGTTCTTTACTTGCCACTTCACATAAGTTTTCCTTCTTACACATTTAATATGTAGCTGGTAATGCCTAGTTGTGCATTTTAAAAATATGAATTATTAAGACAGGTGTTGTATTGCTTTGGAAATCACATCCATTAAAGTTAACACTCTTTAACATAGTTAACAGTTGTTTTGCACACTGAAACTGTTACTTTTATGAAACAGCAGCAATGAATGGGTACGTCCTCAAAATTTCCAGACTAAGAGTCATAAGTCTGTTGTATTAGGAAAAAACACTAAATAAAAATTTTAAATATCGCTAGCTTTAGAAAATTTTTATTAGGTGAGTTTTCTCAACAGTCTGCTGCCTGTTTTGTGATTTTTGGGTGATTAACATGACATGGCCCTTTTTACTGACTGCTTTTCTGGCATCACTGAAAGCTGTAGAACAGAATTTTATGCAGAAAATGGCTTGGCCTCCTGCAGAAGCACTGAAAAACCAAAGTGCAGAAACCCTAGCTGGAGATAGTTCAGTTGGCTTGAAAACCCCACGCTGTTCTTTATTAGGAATGCTGGTGTAACATACTGCTTTTGTTTGGAATGAAAAGAATTAGGCAAAAAGAAATGAAGTGTTTGAATATAAATATTGCCTACAAAATGTTGCTTAATACCCAAACAGGTGACTTGAAATGAACCCCCCCTTCTTTTCTTTAGGTGAACGCAGAATATGTGAACAGTGTTGCAGAAAGTATTAAAACCCGGTAAGTCCTATGGAGTGTAACACCCAACAGCTTGTGAACACATTTTGAGCTTTATGGGAAGAATTAGAGCATTTCAGCAAGAAATTACAACTCTACCATACTGAAATGGAACCGCTAAGAGATGCAGCAAAGGTGCACTCCTAGTATGGGTATTGTAACACACAACGAAACTCAGAAGGATGTATATCAGTTTATTTTCCTTTTCTTATTTAATAAATATGCTTTAACTAATCAGGCAAAGTCTCAGCTTAAGCCTCTGATAAATATTTACTTGACCCTAAGTCTTTTCCCCATGAGATTAATGATGCAATTCAAGGCACCTGAGGCTGTGTGTATTAGGTCCCTACTGACTTCACAGCCCTGCAATGAATTCTGATGTCTGTCGTGTTTCCTAGGTCTCTTTGTTTCCTTGTTTGCTGCTTTTTCATGAAGACAATGGACTTTGAACAGCAATGGAATTATATTTAAAATGTTAAATACTGTTATATGCTGGGTAGCATCAGACGGGTGTTCTTTGCTGTGCCAAATTAATGTAAGAGCTATCTGATGAAGGCTTGGTTCCCACGGCAGTTCTGCTTGCTCGTATCGTTCTTTCCCATAGACATTTACAGCATTATGGGCATGTTAAAAACCTTAGAGCAGCTTGAGAGGAATAACTACTAAATTAAACTGTTTGGGCAATAATATACACTTGTCAGTAGATTTCTTTTGTCTTACAAAAGCTGCTTTTTAAGAAACGGTGTTATGTAGCAAACAGTCACAAACCCGATAAGGCTCAAGGCCCTGAAGTGCAGCTGACTGAAAGAAGCGCAAGATGAAAGCTGCATTGTGCTGGTGTTGCTGGTTTCTTTGGTTTCTTTGGTGTACAAGCTTATTTGTGATTTGGTTACTCTGACACAACCCCACTTTGGCCAGTATTTGAAGTGAAACAGCCTTCCTCCTATCTCTTTAAAGAGCTCTCAATCTTTATATCAAGGTTTTATTAGAATTATAGAACCATTTAGGTTGGAAAAGACCCCTGAAATCATTGAGTCCAACCGTGAACCTGACACTTCCATGCCCAGCACTAGACCGTGTGCCCAAGTGCCACATCTAAAGGTCTTTTAAATACCTCCAGGGATGGGTGACTCAACCACTTCCCTGGGCAGCCTCTTCCAATGCAACTTAAGCACTTAGATAATTTTTATGATTTCTGAAAAAGTTACTGCAGAGTAGCTGCTTTGTCAGTGCTACACAGGGCTCTCACCAGGCTTCTCTTCACAGCTTCCCCAGAGAAATCCAGTCTGGCATCCTAGAGGTTGTTTCTCCTCCTCCTTCTTATTATCCAGATCTTTCCAACCTGAAGAAAACCTTTGGGGATTCAGAGGACAGAGTAAGGTAAGATAGCTGTATAAAACCTAAGAACTTTTGCTAAGAGTATAAAATGGAAAATTCTATAAAAGCCAACATTGTTTGGGCTGATAATGTTGTTGTATTTCAGAGCTAATTGGCCTCTAGTGTACTTAAAAAAAAAAAAAATTACACACGGGGATCTTGAGTAAAGCTATGCTGCACATCAGCTTCAAGGTGGGTGCCAAGGCTTCTCCTTTGGGTCTTGGCTCTGTGCATCCCACAGATGTTAAACCAGACGGATAATGCCAAGTAGGCTAGATGATCTAATCATAAAGGAAAAAATAAGGAAATCTTTTATGTGAGAGAGAGGCTTTGTGAACATACAAAGGAAACCTCATGTGGCCCCTTAGCTCACTAGTACCTACTACGGGTTTAACTTATGACCTAACTTTTGGTGATGATAGACTTTTTATTCTATTGTTAACCATATATCCTAACTGGTGATTTCACTCACTCATTCCCCAAATTCACTGAGACAGAGATTATAGCCTAACAGAATTGATTTATTGGACAAAGTCATTTTCTTTCGATGAACAATAACTAATTTATCAAGTAGAGCTGCAGTACTGACAGTTTAGGTTGGAGGAAATCAGCAAGGGTACATGTGTGTGTATGTTTGTATGTGTGTATGTTGGGTTTTTAGATAAATGTTACATCTTTCAGAGCATAAACATGTTTACAACTTAAGTTTCAGATAGAATTAAATTTGAATCTGTTACTTAAATACTGATAAATTACTCTCTAGTCTTTTAGAATTAATTATCAAACATGAGCTTCATCCTCTGGTAAAATGAAAGACACTACTTTCTAGAGAAAAATCTCTGTTTCCATTTAAACCTAAAAATGACGATTATCAACCTGCTTCTGTGCTGTTAATCAGTATAAGCACTTCATTTTTGGTCTCTAAATAATCACTGTCTGTTGAGCTGTACTGCTCATAATATGAGTAGAATCTTTAAGTCATTTGACATGAATATACTTGTTAGACATTTTGTTTTAGGCTGCATTGATAGACATGAAAATTTTTTGCTTTGTTAATAGCAGGACGTTTGAAAGTCAAATTATTTACAAATGTTTACACCGATTATAGAGGAATTTGTCTTCACCTAATGAATTAGAATACTCAACCTTATGATTTTACTGTAGAGAAAAAAAAAAACAGAGCATTAGAAATGCTTCTATTATAGAAATAACTCTTGCAACACCCCAAAAAAGCTTATCAGAATTTGCTGCTTATGTTTAGGTGGAGAACTAAACAGAATTTGGATTACAGCTTTTTAATGCTATATGCCCAACCTAAGGGAACATTTTATTTACAGGTATGTTCATATTATCATTAAGTAGCTGCAATACATCTGTCCTGATTATTAGCTTTGGCAATTTTAATTTGTTTCAAAGACCTCAATAAAACCAGCAATCTGCTGGTGTTTTCTGTGTATTCTGCCTGTCCTCTTTACAAGCATCCAAGGATTTCTGTGTTTATATACATCTTGAGTCCAGGTACTATTAGATTAAATCCATCTGTACCTTCCTGTCATTTGTGAGGCTGAAAACCAAGGTAACTGAAGCATGAAACTCCTATTTGATTAGGTTAAGAAAGTCAGAGTTTAATGTCTTTTCACATGGTGCAGCAGGACAGAGTAGTGGTGGTAGATCCAGGTTATAGCCTCGATCACAACGAACCAAAAAGCCTTGATAGACAGGGAGACATAGCAGTATAGTGATACTGGAGACAAGGTTCATCTGCAAGTTGGTACAGATCCTAAATTCTCCAGCACATCTAGAGTGTTAGACCTTAAGCTCCCCATGCATTCAGGCTTAGGTTTAGCCATCATTCCAGATTTGTGGTAATTTGCACTCCAAGATGGTGAACACCACCAGAGACTCCAAAATTTATCATGACTGTTCAATAATGGAACAGATCCGTACAATTTAATATAGTTTGTGAACGTCAACAGTTTTCAAAAAAGCTCAGAACAGCATTTTGCTTAGTTCTTAGTTTTCCTGGGTCTTCTGCTGAAACAGGCCTCAGACTCTGGATCACTTAAGTCCATCAGAAGATTCCCAGAAGCAGAAGAGCAGACCGCAAGAGCAGGCGTCTTGCGCAATCCTGCTCGGCATTTAACACGAACGTGGTTGAGCTGGGCTACGCAAGAGCACTCAGAAAACAGGTGGACAGAGGAAATATTGTCTATTGAACAGTTAAGCTTTACTGGAAAATGAAGTATTTTCCTGCAACTGTTGTATATTTTTAAGGACGCTAGCCAAGTTTACTAAGTGCACTAGAGCATTAAGGTTTGGGAAAGCTGGTAAAGGGAAATGTTAAGCGTGCTGCCATACACTTTATGTCCCTTTATAATAGAAAGTTCTCCAGGCATTTGAGTTTGCATGGAAATTACTTCTGTATTTGTATTTTTATAGAAATTTGAGAATATGTGTTTTCTTATCTGGAATATTATATAAGGACTGAACTGTCAGAGCAAAGCCTGGATTATGGTGGTCTGGTGGTAGTTATGGCTGCATTCAGAATTTTCTTAGAAAGAAACTATGTTTTCCTCATACCTTTACCTAGTATATCCACTTCTTCATCTATGTGTCCGGTCTGCAGCTGCTCCTGCAGCGCAGATGTTGGTCTGCCCAGAAAATACTCTGTAGAGCACAGGAGAAAAGAAGGAACATGCTGACATAAAGTTAATTATTATTTCCCTCCATTTGGAAGCCTTGAATTTGTGGAAAGCAGGTAACTTAAAAATCCCTTTCCTCAGCCTAGTACAAGGATTTACTTCAGTAATCTAAAGGAAAACTTGAACTATCTTAGATTTTATTCACTGTTTTATCAGGAATGGTATCATTTGGGTGACTGACATTAACTTTTGAATTTTGAAAGAACATAAGCATAAGTAATTAGTCTTGATCTCATCTCTTCTACTTGAAGCATCTCTTCTATTTTGCCTGTCTGGGGGTTTTGAGGTTGTTTTTTGGTTTGTGGTTGTTTTTTTGTTCGCTTGTTTGTTTTTTCTTTCTGAACCAACTACGGCTCCTTTCAGGCTTTTTGGTGAAGCTTTCCTAATCAATAAAAAACTAACAGAACTTTGAAATACTTGTTTCCGCATTCACCGCACTTCCTGGAGTCCACTGGAGCCCCCTGAGACACTTGTAATAATGTCAGAGACAAGATAATGAGATCTTAGCCTAGCCATAAAAGCAGGCATTTGAATCCCAGCCTGGTAGGGAGGATACACATTTATTCTCGGTGTCCATATAGACTTAGTTCAATCTGGAGTGATGAGGCATTTCAAATCTGAAAGCTTCTTTGAGAAACTCAGATACAGCAGTTTTCTGTTAGCACTCAAGTGAATCAAAAATAAAACATTAAATAAATCTTTTAGTATCTTCAGTTAAAATCTGTAATAAATGTCAAACTTGGTTAGTGGAGTTACTGCTGTGCTTTTTTCGCCTCATGAGTTTTTTCCTTGTGGAGGCTGGGGGATCTTTGTGTATTTATATATAACATGTATATATATACTGGTAATATATATTGTCAATAGCACTTACCTGTACAATATTATTACCGTTTCTCTTGTGTGTTTCTCTAATGGTTTTAAGGCCTGAGCAATAGCTCAGTGAAATCATTAGGAGTCTTTATATTGAATTTTATTTTTCTTTCCCTACTAGACTCTAGGTCAAGCATGTTATTTGGCAGAGTTCCTAAAAGGAATAACTTCCATGGAAGTGTATTTTTTGCTGAAATTTTCTTACATGCTTGTACCACAAAAATAAAAAGGAAGATCTTTGTAGAATAAACTACTGGAGGTTTGTTTTCTGTGGAAAATGAGAGAATAAGGTTGTTCCACTTAAGTCTTCACATATTCATTGAATGGTGATTCAAAATATAAAAACACCCTAATATAATTTAGGAAGGAAGATACTTTCCGGTCTGGTGCCTGTACTTCCATTATATGCTACTACTTTTTTGTTGCTTCTTCATTCTTACTTCTCCTAGGTAACCCACGTAAGAACAGCTAACGGAAATCCATTTATTGTCTGTCACTTAGGAAATGTACACAGCCTTGCTTTTGTGCACAGATCTTTTTTTCATCCCAAAGTACTGAGAGTGAAGGGAAATCCGTTGCGATCATACGTTCTGCTGGCTTTCGCATGGCAGTGCAGCAAATTGACAAGACTGTTCTTATCTTAAACTTGCCCATCTGGCTATGTACAGCCACTGCATTATTTCCTTGGGTAGATAACACCATATGAAAAACAAGTGGCTGTAAGCTGAAACCAGAAAAATTCCAATTAGATTTTGGATACTGCATACTAAATGTTCAGGATAATTACATATAGTGTAACTCACTGGAAAAGAACTGATACTGAAGTCTCTAAGCAATGCAGATGCTCTTCGAGAAGATGTGCTTTAGTTAAACACAAAGTACAGGGCTCAGTACAGGCTTAAATATAAACAACTTTTAGTGGCCTGTGCGACATAGGATATCAAACTAACTTCTCCAGTATTCACTTTTAACTGTCCGCTTCAGAAAAGACTGTTTCAGACTTTCAACTATGCAAAATGACTTTCAGTTCATAACCACATTCACACCCACTTTGCATCACAGCCTGTATATTTTTCATCTTTACTACTTTTGTACACTTTCTTCTAGTATTTCTCAACATGGTGGTCCCCCTAGGTTTTTGAGATACTGCTCTCTCTGCCTTTTGTCCTTTCCTGGGAGCCCCTCAATTTCTCTTTAAGGATTCTCTGAGACTCCCTTTGATTCGTCGTTCTTCTTCCTTTACATCTAGCTACTGGATAATCTTTGCTCATTTATTTTCTGCAGGATTTCTTGTAGATTGATGTTTTGGGATTTTTGTTGTTATCTTCTGCATAACTATCACCTCAACTCAATCCCTGTCAGCTCAACTCAATCCCCAGTTCTCAGAATCTGTTAATATGCATTCATCTTGATCAGTTCATCTCCATCTATCTGCTTTTTGTTATATTACCATCAGCAAAAGTTGACAGGGTCAAAAGAGGTCTCTTAATCTTGCCTTTCAAACATCATCCTACTTCCTCCTGGGTCCACTGTTGACAATGCAGTTCTCCTTTGCCAGCCCAAGATTTGTAGTAATGGCCAAATTCAGCTAAAAGCTGTGGGCCTGCTCTCTTGTGCTTTTTCTGCTGACTCTGCAACCGACTGGTTGAGGGTGCAAAGCCAGCAGGAAATGATGCATCTTTTTTTTTCTTATAGCATTCATTTTCTATCTACTTAGCGTTCTGAACTAGGTTCCAGCACCGCAAGACAAGCACCAGGGCCAGTGAAGTAGAGCAGTCAGACCAAATTAACTGTATCATTATGCTGCACCCCAACACCGTTTTCCTGAAGGCTTAGCCTCTGCTTCCTGAGTTTTTCCCTCCCATACTGAATTCAAACCTTGAATTAGTTACTTCTTAATTATTTCTGGAATTCCTTTATTTCCTTTGTGTCATTACCTCTGAACTCCTTGTTTGTCCTCATTATCCTCATCTTTAGGAACTGGAACAGCTTCTGGCTTTTTTCAGATCCCGTTTCCTTGATGGATGTCATCTCCTTTTCCAAGTATCTTTTAGCTGGCTCTACTGCTGTCTTCAGTGTCAGCCTTTACGACACCGTGAAAGCTCCATGTATTCCTGGCCGTCCGTGTGCTTCACAGCATGGGCTTGCTTTCGTGACTAGTCTTCCCTGAAACAACTTGCTTTCTACTAGCTTCTCAGCAATCATCCACAGTTCTTCTCAGTCACCTTTGAAGTGCAGCCCAGGCTACTCTACAGAGCTTTTAACCAGCTCCTTCAGATGCTTCTCTTGTCAAAAAATTTGCTCCCAATTTTTATTGATGCTTATACAACTTCAGTACAAACTAATGTCTTCTTCCTTACCCTCTATCTTTTGGCTGAATGTTTTCTTTGAAGTGATAGCTCTCTAAGGCAGGGTGTCCTCTTTTCTGGAAAAAGTGAGAAGGACTTGTCGTGTTATAAATATATGGTATAAATAAATATTTAATGACTGATACCGAAGCAGGGATATACATAGAAGCTAAATAGCAATCCCCTGTAGTTTGGAACAGCTTCAGTACGCACTGTACAGCAGTCAAACACCACGCAGTTATCACTTACATGTGGCAACATCACCACCTGCCCTGCAAGCCATAAAACCAGCCTTCTCTTTTTTTGTTGACTTTTTCCCTCCTCAGCTGGAAGATGATATTATAGCCAAACCCGATTATGTTCAAAGTATAAAAACCTTTGCTGCTGAACAGTCCCAAGAGTGGATGATTCTCGAGTTCTCCCAGCTTGGATTTATTGGTAAGTACTGAGACCTCAGCGGGGTCAATTGGATTTGGAGCTGTGTAGGTTGAGTAGGTCTCACCCAGAATTACATTTCAAAGCATGGAAAGACTCGCATACCAAAGCTTCCTTGGTTCTTCAGGAAAGCTCCCACTCAAAGTCTTTCACTTTTTTGTGCCCTTTAAAACTATCCTTTCAATGCAGAGTTTCCTCAGCATATGATCTACTGGTTGGGTTCCCACAGGAAGCAAATTGTTCCACCTCGGGGCACTATGTGCCCCTGTAGTGTGTAGTTTCTTTTCAAGAATGGAATCTGAACAATGTATTAAAAAATCTGCCTCCTTTCCTTTTGGAGCAGAACATGCATCCCATATCACAAGGAAAGTTTTTTCTTATTTTTAGTAGAGAGTTTCTTTTTATGTTTTTTCTTTGGTCCTCATCCAATTTACTTGTGATAACACCTTATGTTAGGTCAGAGAAGGAAATCTAAAATACAAATAGCATGAGAACTAAGTGAACAGTGGTACTATTTTTAAAGCACCTTGTTTTCATATCTAGGTCTTAATTTAAAGATATTAAAGTATATCTTATTATAATAAGATATTATAATATATAAAGTATTGCCAGTGAAATGGCATGTCTAGCATTTTGAGGAATTATTCAGACTTTGTTTCATCTGACACACTGATACGGGTGACTGGCAGAGCTGTGCTTGGAACTAGGGTATAACAGCACACTTTATTAGTCAACTCTTCGACTGTGTGAGAATAACTCCAGGCGTAGGATGGAAATATTTTCAAAATCCCAACATGCTGGAGGATAAGTGGCTCTCCAAAGCTGGAGTCTGTGTGAAATTTCCACTAAAGGAAGGAGTAAATATAAAAGCTGGTGATTTTTGCACAGCAATAAAAATATCTGAATATACCACTTCTTGTCTTGCTTTCAGGAAAATTGTTTAAATCAGAAGACCTGCCACTCGTAGTGGATTTTTTTCTCATGTTCTATAAAGATAAGCCCATAGACTGGCTTATAGACCACCTGCTCTGGGTTAAAGTGTGCAATCCAGAAAAGGATGCAGTAAGTATATCTATTAGTTTATGAACATAAGTAATATTCAAACGATGTCAGTGACCAAATAATGTATTTTCAAAAAGTGGAATAGAAATCTCTCAAATCTGACTTACTTCAGAACTTCTGGGGAAAGATCTGCTGCGGATCTGCACAGTGTTTGAGCCTGTTAGAGTGTATGGAGAGGCCTGACTCCTAGAAATTCAGATTTCTGTGGAAGGCCTGACTCGTAGACATTCAGATTTCCATGGAGAAGTCTGAGTCACAGAAATTCAGATTTCCACACCAGAGCTCTTTTGCCTCTGTCAGCTCAGAACATGGGCAGTGCAAGCTCACATCTGCCTGCAGCTGGTCATGTAGGCAATCATGCAGTGCCAAAGGAAATCTTGACTATGTAAACCCATGTGGATTATAATTTCTTTAACCTTCTGCTGACATTCTAATATAAAAGTCAGTAAAATGTACAATTTTACAATCGCAGTTGTTCTGAATTTTGCATACTGATTCCTTTCAGGTAGCAGAACTTAAGTGTTTTGATTTAAGTTTTTATTATGTGGGGAAAAAAAACCTGACTGCTTGCCTGAAAAAAAAAATATGCAGGGAAACATGTGAATTGAACAAACTAAATGATACTTTTCACTGAAAATGAAAGAAACAGTTGTGTTGAATTGGAAAACGTGCTGTTTCTAGCACTGTGAGTGAGCCCAGTGATATGTTAAGCATTTCTTAAGGTCCTTTGGCATTCTTTCTCTCACCAGTCTTTGGTGTTAGTTACTCACACTCTTGAGTAACAGATTGTGCCACAGAGGACTGACCAGAGTTTCTGCTCCTTCCTGGTTTTTAAGGTTCAAGAGTTGTATTTGATTAGTGTAGCGTGCTATTATAGTAACATCACCTGTTCCAGCTCTGTCTAGTGTGCCAACATCCATCCTACAGATGAGACATTTTACCTTTATATTTTTAATTACTGTTCTAGCTTCTAAGAGCTGTTTCATACCTAAACCCAAGCTGTGTTCCTGCAAAGGCAAACAGGCAGCTCGCAGGAGTCAGCTCTGGCCGAGCCCCAGGACAGTGGGATCAGCAAGTTTCTAGCGAGTTTCACTTCTGCAATTGCCTATTCAGTTGCTGTGGATAGCAAAAAGCTATTGAGATAAGTCAGTCTCACACTGCCCTTGGGTGGGAGTGAACAGTGGCATGACCTACGGAGACGATTAATGAGAATGAAGAAAACGGAGGCTGGAAGAAGGACAGGGCTCCCAGCTGCTGCTCCTCCTCTGTTCAACAGATGAAAGCAGTGGACTTTGTAACAGGTGCCAGAGAAGGCAAGCTGACAGAGATCCTCACGCTTTCCTCTTTCCAAGCAACCAAGTGTATCACTAAGTGGTCAATGGGGTGGCTTTTACGTGCCATCCTGTGGTGACGGGTGTTTGGCATGTGTTTTCAGCCTTGGGCTGACTATTAACATACTAAGATTGAGCTACATCTGTTGGAAAAGACATTTTGTGATGATCAGAGCCATCAGATCTCTGTGTGGTTCAGAAACTTCATCATGTTTACTTCCTGTGAACCGTCATCTCGTTCTGGGGTCCCCAGCACAAAAAAGACATGGACCTGTCAGAGCAGAGGGCCACACAACTGACCAGAGGGCTGGAGCATCTCCCCTGTGAAGAAAGGTTGGGAAGTCCTTATTGAAACCTTTCAGTACTTAAAGGAGGCTTATAAGAAAGAGAAAGGGGCGACAGTCTTAAATTGAAAGAGGGCAGATTTAGATTGGACATAAGGAACATATTTTTTACTGTGAGGGTGGTGAGACACTGGAACAGGTTGTTCAGAGAAGCTGTGGATGACCCATCACTTGAATTGTTGAAAGTCAGGCTGGACGGGGCTTTGTGCAACCTGGTCTGGTGGGAGGTGTCCCTGCAGGGGGGTTGGAAAGAGATGATCTTTAAAGGTCCCTTGGAACCCAAACTTTTCTATGGTTCTGTGATCAAATAGAGTGGCATGTATCTACTAAGTGTAATGGGGACTAACAGGCTGCGAAGATGGGAGCCCTGACTCACCAAGGAGCCTTATTTCAGAGTCTGCACAAATGATCACACCAGGCCTGGGCTACTGATTATTCTCAGCTGCCACCATAAGCAGCTCTTTCGGTAGTGCTCCACAGCAGAAATGGAGACATGCTGGAGACTACATTATTATAGGGCATGAACTGCAAACTCTGTTAGTAGAAATTTATTTTCTTATAATGATTTTTTTTGTAGCAAAAGTATAGCATGCTTTTCAAAGAAACAGCTGCCGATAAATCAGTTTGTATGTTTTGTGGTTTTAGATTGTGTTGCTGAACATCTGCTGTGGACAAGGGTAAAAATACTCAGTTCTTAGGTATATGTCATGTCACAAAGTGTACTCAACTGGAAAATCAGGATTGAAATGTATTATCTAAGGGCTTTATCTAATTCTAAGATAAAAGATACATAACTTATGGTAGAGCATAGTACATTATAAACCTCTCAAGCATGGCAGAAAGAACCAAATTGATACAGATTGAAATGTAACTAGAACCTGTCTCAAGAAGGTCAGTTTTGGTCAAAATAGTTTAATTAGAATGATACAGCAAAGACCAGAGTGGAAATGAAATTTGCCAGAAAAAGTTAAATCAATCGGTTTCAGATCTGAGTTCCATTTTTGTCCCTCTGAGGTGGGATTGATGGTATACAGTGCAGAAATCCATGAATTAGTGGTGGCTGAGCCTTCAAATCAACACAGCACCACGAGTGGAATTACGAGTTTAGGTCTAGAAACAGTGTATTTGAAGTAAGGTGACTGTTAACCGAAGGATCACTCATTTAAATACGGATTAAAAACCTGGACCCATAACCTCAACTACATAATGAAATTGCCTTATGGAACTTAGTTTGTCTTTCCTTTATTTAAATAACATTTTGCTCCCTTTTACTCTCTTTCCAGACACACTGTGAAAAGGAAAAGGCAAAGTTACGCATCCGTGCTAAACCATCTCTCTTTCAGCATGTGGGAATTTATTCATCGTTGGCCGGGAAGATACAGAATTTGAAAGTAAGGACAAGAACTTAATGCCATATTTCTAAGTTGTGTGCTTGTGTTCTGACTTGTTTCTCAGATCAGTTTCTAGGATTGCATCGTTCGCATTAAGTGACATTTCCATATCCAGGAACGTTGGTTTACAGATTCAGGGCAGAATATTGATCATCCAAACTGCCGTACTGGATCACACTAGAGGTTCATGTAGCCTTTAGCAGAGACCAGTATCAGATGTGGCAGAAGGCATCGTAGACAGCTATGAAATAGGCTACTGTGGAGGAGTTTGTTTTGAAATCTAGGCAGCTGAGAAATAATCAGTACAGCTCTGTCTGCAACGTAACAGAGTCTCGGTAATTACACTGAAATTAATATTCTGTTTCTATTAGAAATAGGTTATATATGTTTTGACCCTGATGTAATGATTTTCTGGAATAGCTTCCTGTAGGAATTAAAAATAATGGAGCACTTCTTTCTTTTTCACCGTATGAGAGAAACCACATTTCTTTATATTCAACAGGATAAAGATTTTGGCCAAAATGTGCTACATAAAGCACATAATAATCCACCCGCAAAAGTGGATACAAGCCTAAGAATATATGAGCAATATACCTTGGAAAAAGTTTATAATGGAAAAGGCTGTTTTTGGGCTTCAGCTCCAGTTGCAGGGGACTACATCCGCTTCACCTTTTTAAATCCACTGAAAGTTGAAAAGTAAGTATTACATGATACAGAGTATGGAAGCCCACATACATCCACTTTGGAAATGACTACGTCTGTTCAAATCAGTGCTCAAATGTTGACATAAACCATAGTGTCATTACTGACAAAAAAATCCATTTTCATTTTATCTGCTCCCCTTCTTGAATTCCTCTCCAGAAATACATTTCTTGTTTGCTAATTAGACAGCTTCTTTGTTTTTGTTTTGTCTTTTCCTTTTATTCTTCAGTTAAATATTTTACATTCTCTTATGACAGTTCTCAAAGGAATTTGTTTTTCCCAAAAAAGCAAGTCTGTATCTCCATCTAGTGAGCTGCACTAGATAATATTCTGTGATCAACACTGTTAATTAACCGGTTTATGCTTTGGGAGATTTTGGTAATCTATATTTTTTCATTTTCCTGTTACTGGGAAGCTGTACTGGATGAATCTAACTCATGTATGGTATTGCCCAGTGGCTGGTCCCAGCCCCGTCCCTCTGCTAACCTGTGAAAATATATTGGTAATCCTATAATATTTAGTGGTCTTCTTAGGTCTTGATTGTTTGGTAGCAGAGGAGGGAGGTTGATGCTTTAAATCTCCTTAGCTCTTTTTGGATCTAAAAGCCTAAGAACTTTAATGCCAGGAATTTAAAACCAAATAGGGATGTATTTATTTATTTTTAAATATCACAGGTGGTTTTGCTTGGCTTGTTAGTCCATGCTGTTGCTCAGTGGCTATAAAGGAGATTATTTAGAAGCACTGGAATTGATCAGCGTTAATGAAAAGGGGGATTCTCCTGGCATGCAGCAGATGGTCTGGTAGAAATAGGGATTTTTTGCTGCCGTTGCGTTCCAGAAGCCCATCCCACCTCAGCCTTAGGATGACAGGGACAGATCAGAGGACAGATCTTCCTTAGCCATTTAAATCTGGAAAGGTAATTTATTTGGCACTTGAGCACTGAAAAGGGGGAACGCTTCTGTTTGTGGTTCCAGAGGCAGATGGGTTTAATGCTTGTTCTGTTTAAAATAAAAAGCCTCTAATATGGCTTGGTCACACACTGGAAAGTTTCAACACCTATTTCTGTTCTCTGCAGCCTAAAACTAATTAGAAAAAAGGTATTTGGAACTTTCCTTCAAAACTGGAAAGAATTACTTCCCTAGAACCTTTCTAAACTATAAAATATCTGGAAATAATATACCTTTATTATCAGGTACTTCTTCAGAAGTGGAAACATGGAGCACCCTGGTGATCAACTGTTTAACACTACCGTGGAAGTGCTGCCAGCTGACGTAAGTCTCTCATTTCCAACAGTAATACAAAGTGCTTTTTCATTTTAAGAATGATGTTTAGCATAAAATTGCATATCTAAGAAAATATTTCTGAAGATATTACTATTTCTTACAGGAAACGCTAAGAAAAGAACTGGTTGACAATGGAAGTAGATTTAACTACCTGGCAACCAAAGACGGATATTTAAAAATAGGTAAATTGTTTATTGCCACTTCAAAACCAGAAATTTTGTTCTTGTGTATAAATCGTTTCCGCATTTGAGGATTTCATTAACTCTGTAATAACTACAGCATTCCAAGGTGAACTAGTAAGGAAAAGAAACCCTTTGAGCTACTGCATACTGTAATATATGATACCTGACCAATGACTATCCTAATGAAGTTATATTTCAAATAATTCAAATTATTTCAAATAATGAAGAAGTCTACCACGAGTAGCAAAAGCCAAGGTATCTAATTAGAAGAAAAACTAATTGCAGTCTCTGCAAGATCTTAATAAGATAATTGATTCTGGTTTGGATTTTCCAGCCTGAGCTGAAGATAAGGATTTCTTATGATTATGACCATTAACTTGTGCTCCAACCTGAAATGAAGATGAAGCACAGGGCAATGCACCTTCCTTCCCCTTTTTGCCTCCACCTCCTGCTTCCCTTTCTTCCTTCCTCAGGGCAGTGAGTGATTTCTCTTAAATGAATGGCAGATTCTCCACGTGTTTGCCAAGGCCTGGTTTCTACCGTTACCTAAACTAAAACACCACTGCGTGAACAAAAATGGACTATTGGAAGATCTCCTTTGCTATTTGGTCCATGACTCCTAATAGATCTACAGTCATACTTCTCAGAAAAGCTGTTTTACATTATTTAACATGACCACACGTGCTATATGTATCTGGTCGTTATATTTAAATAATGTATTTGTAACATATTTAACTATTTAAATTTACTAACATATTTAAATTTCTTTGTTAACGTTAGTAGCTATGGTTCTTTATTTTGTTGGATTCTTCTCAAGCTCCTAGTTGCTGAAACTGAAGGAATGAATCCTTCTTCTTGTTTATAGTTTTATCTTTCAGTTGTTATTGTTTGACCTTTTCCAAAATATATTTTTCCCTAATTTATCTCTGAAGTTAATTTACAATTTGTAATTTAGAGCTTTTGCATAAGTTCACTTGGAAACATACTTCATTTTAATATGTCTGTATGGGTCTGGTTTTATTTTTTTATTCAGGTGCTTTTGAAGATGGAATTGCAGAAGGCAGTGTCGATCCGTCAATAGGAAAAATCGAGTCCATTCGTTTGTCAGTCAATTCTGATTCTCCTGTATGGGCAATACTTAGCGAGGTAAGCATGTTAATAAAAGTATTTTAATTAAAGCTTTATCAAATGAGTTTCAGTTCTTCCTACCAAATAGTATTGATAATCAGTGATTTTTATTTAATTTTGAATGGGATTTTGTGTGCCAAAACTCACACAAGTGGAGAATTATATTACTTACTCAGTGGAAAAGTTAAATCGACTTCACAGAAAAAGTTCTGGAAACTCTCAAATGGGATGATTCTCCCATTTTGTAGTGCTGTAAGTACAGCCACTAAAATTTGGGTCATGATGAACAAACCTACCAAGGGAGACAAGTTTTCTAGCTTTTTGCAGTCAGCATCTTGGTTATTAATTATAATATGAAAGCATTTTCAGATGAAACAACTGATTCTTTTTATTCTTCCAAGGTTCTCCCACATTTCTGAATGCGTGTGAACCCACAGGTAGAAAATATTCAGCAGAAGTCACTGAAGAGAATTGCTACAGCCTTAAACTATAGCTGTAGTTGGGAGAAGGGAAAAGCTAATGTCTTAGGCAACGCTTCTTCAGATTAAATAAAATAATATATTTTGGTTTTTTTCAGGTACTTATCAAGAGATCTGAAAACTGAAAAAAAAACCCAAACATTTTTGAGGTGTCGCTTGTTACAGATGGTTTGAAAACAAGGTGAACAGCAACAAAAAACCGGCTGGGTAAAAATCCAAACCCATTTAATCTTAATACTGTGTATTAGGAAAGAGTTAACTATTAAATCTTTATGCAAAGAATATTAAAAGCTATAAAGAACTTGATTATGTTAGTGATTTCTAGAAAATTTTCTTGAGCAAGGTGTCATATAGCTTGGCAACACTTAATATATATTATTGTAAACAATCAATAAGGCATTACAGGCTGTCTCAGGGATTAAGTATGACAAGTTTCACCAGAACGAAAAATATGGATATTTTGGAAAAATATTAAAGACACCGTTTTCAACTCCACAAAGAACACTGGACAATTTCGGAGGGAAAGTGGAACTGAATGAAAAGTTGTTAAATATTCATTGCAAGTATTTAGAGCCGTCCACAGAGACTGGAACAACTTAACAATATGGAAATGGATCTCAGACTTAACAGAAGAAGTGTCTTTCAGCCTTAACGTAGCAGAAGTCATCTTTTGTATTTTTGTAAATGGGAAGTGCCTACAAGTTACCATTTGAATAACTTGGGTATTGTTCAGAGGACTGGAGAGCTTTTCAGTGAATCACGCATTGAATTAACTACAGGAAATAATAAGGGTATCATGTAAAACTATATTTTTGTACAAAGAAAATCTATTTAAATAAAATTTTGGATCCTATAATTTGATAATCGGTACGTACTGATACTTCAATCCTGGTCACAATGCAAAACCCAATCTAAATTTGAAAATAAAAGGTAAACCGCAGGAGTCTCATTTAAAATGTTCTTGGGAAATTGGGATCCGCCTTGGGCACCTACCTGTCAGTGTGCAGAACTCCTGTAGCGCTTCCTCAGCACCTGAAGCAGGACTGCGCCCTTGTTCTCCTGCGCGTGCATCGCATCCTGACAGCAGAGCGCGGGGAATAGACGCCACTGTATGTTTTTTGCGCAGATCTGTATTAAATGGGTTAAATTAATGTATCATTCCATTCTTAATGCAAGTATATATTTAGAAGAAGATGGAATTAATTATCTTACGTTAAAACCGTTCAGAAGGGTGTTTTTTTAAAAAAGCAATATGGTAATATTTTGATAATTTACAGGATTGTTTATATACTGTGCTGCTATCTATATGCGCCTGTAGATATATCCGCGTACGCATGTATTTCTTGAACCAAAAATTGCAGCCTTCATTAGCTTAAGAGTTTAATGCAGGCAAGGAATTAATGCAGCAATATGCAGCGGGACACCTTTATCCACCAGCACTCGCAGTAAACAGAAAGGTCGAGTGACGCTGAGCCCAGTGGGTCGTTAGAAAGCAGTGACTGAAACTGCAGCTAGGGAAAGAAGGGAAATCAAGTGGTTCTGCATGGAACGACCTGGCAGAAGGGGAGAGCCACCTCCCTCTGCCCCGGCTCAGAATTGCCTTTCAGATCATCCTCCTTGCTGATACAGGAGGCTGAGACGTTCAGTCATGAGAAGTGGTACCAGGGGATAAAACACAACTCCCGTTACATGAACTTCGCACACCGCGGCGCTGAGGCCAGCTTGAAGGCTGCAAAGAGGCCTCCTCGTGGGAAGCTTCCATTAAAATAACGGATCCAGGGGATAAGGAGCATCCTCTTAACTTCAGGGGTGACTGGTTTTTGCAGCGGAGGCGTTGTGACTGTGCCGGACAAAAGCACAGGCGGTAAACCGGAGTCAAAAAGCAACCGTGAAAGGAGTTTCGGATTCCACACCAGACCACCAAGCTCCTTCAGCAGGAAATTCTACTTCAGTACCTTCATGTGGTTTAAAATGTAGTCTCAAAAGTATTGTGTACCTGCAGGATCACTGTACGTGTACCTAATAGGCTTAAATGCCGTTGTGGGAAGAAAGCACATTTTCCAAGCAAATTCAATATTAACAATGGTTTATTCAACCTGTTTTGACTTCCACTGGTGCGCAGTTACTCATTTCTCTGTATGGTGTGTCTCCATTCTTGTCTTAAATCCTTTGAGGGACTTTGAAAGTGCTATGCCGACATTTGCGAAAGGCAATCAGGAACTTGGCTTTACCTATTTTTTTTAATGCTATTTCCATTCATTACATGGGCCCCTGATCTCATCAGTGGCACTATGAACTTTTGCACGGCTTAATACAAGCACACAGCTACTGTAAACGCTAATGGATGCTAAATATACATTGAGAAAAGACCAGGCTCTGAACAGGAATATCTATTAAAATTAATTAGGAGACATTTAATCCAAAGTTGAAGATGTATTTGCTTATTGAATTGAAAATCTTCTCTCTCTCATGTTTGAGGATAGAAGCAGATAGTGTCCCATATGGAGGGATCCCAATTTTCCCCAACATTTATTTTTCTATTATTCTTAAGTCTTATTCTTATTTGTTAGCTGTACCACTGCTTGCACAAATTAATCATCTTGTCTGAGAGTGTTTCGAGTTGTGTGGGGTTTTTTAAAACTATTATTTACTTGCATAAATGTGAGATTCCTAAAAAATCTTTCATACATGCCTTACAAGGAGCAGTAGGAAGATTAACAACTGATTCTGCAGTAAGCAGAAATCTTTAATTCTGCTATCGCTTCTAAAAGGCTGTGTTATTTCAAGCTGTGAGGATGGTTTTCATCTGTCTTTGTTTCATCATGGGATTGCTCAAGAACATTCCTTAATGTTTTGGTTTTTTTTAGCTAGAGATGTCTAACCATTGAAGTTTCAGTAGGACTATTAGTACATTAAATAAGGATTTGAATTAAGGCATAACAGATCTTTCTGGTCAGCATTAGGACCATAGAATCATATGATTGAGAAATGGTACCATAGTCCTACAGAAATGTCCATCTTCAGCCATCTCTAGCCTTAACAAGAGAAGATGTCTTGCCGCTTCGCTGTGACATAAATAGGCACCGTGTTCAAGTTGTGAAGTTTACATTGCTCTCTGGAGCTTATAATTGTAATAATCTATTGCAATCTGAAGTTTTGATGACACC
The DNA here is from genome assembly GCA_033124195.1 of Coracias cyanogaster. Lineage (NCBI taxonomy): Eukaryota > Metazoa > Chordata > Aves > Coraciiformes > Coraciidae > Coracias > Coracias cyanogaster. The sequence goes on along the minus strand of JAVSBS010028857.1, from coordinate 1,564 downwards.
CTCAAAAGAGAAATATAATCAATTTAAGTTTCATGCTTGTGCGTTAGTTTGCAATGACCTTATAATACCTGAAAGGCAGAGTTATCACAAAAATAAATACGAGCACTTGGATTTACAAGTCATATTATACATTCTAACGGTTACTCCAAATGGCTCTGAGTCAACACACTGATACGGAGTAGACATAAACCAAATGGAGAAATCAAAAAAAATTATCTGGAGTTATAAATTGTTTTAGGAAGGGGGAAGGTGAGCTTAATGGTGTACAGGCCATAACTGATAGGTCAAAAAGACAGTTTCCTCAACACGGTAGGAAACAAATAACATAAAACAGATTCTTGTGGCCTGAGTGCTGGCTGAAAGAGTTATGAGGAAAAGGCGCCACTTTTTCTTATGGCTATCAACATTTCCGGTATTTCTTTTCTTTCACAGACCCACAGTTTCATAGGCAATAGAAAGCCAAGCTCTGCCTCTGTGCCTTAATAAGGATTTCTTGGGCGGTGAAGTCTGCCTGCGTTGGAGGGGATGGCTGATACGAGACAACACGTGCCCTTGGCGGCCTACCAGTGCACTTTCAAAAGCAGTCCTCAGGGGAAAGCTGCAGATGAAAGGCAGTGGCTGCAGTTACACGGTCACCTCACAAACGCTGGTGTCCAGAACAAACTTTGAGTTTGAAACGAGGGCGGCAACGCCTGCAGCCTTTGGCTAGGAGGAAGGCTTTGGTGATGCGAGTCGTCAAGTGACGCAGCAGCGCGCGCAGACACGCCAGACCCTGACCTGGTGTGGGCAGCTAAAACACCTTCTACACTCCTCGTGATCCCTCCGGGAACGGCTTTTGTCTCAGCTCTCTGCTGTGCAAATCAAATATTGTTGCCATTTCGGATGCTCATACACCGTACAGGGCCCAGCGTAAGGACACAACTTGAGCTCCTCAGGGCGGCAACCTCGTGCCTGCTGCAGACTGGGCGAGGCTTTCCAAGCACCATCCAGGAATCAAGGCAAGGGCCACTCCTCTCCATGGTCCCGCGGGTGCAAGATGGATCCCAGGGCTGGCTCTGCAGTCGGAATAACGGGTTCGGGGAATTCGAGGTGAACTGCTCCAATCGGTGATGGAGAAAAGCCGTTTTTCTGGCCCGATCCCTGACCACAGGTGTGTGGAGCGCGGCGATACCACCACCACCCGCAGCCGCCCACAGAGCCGGGAGGCGGGAAGGGCCCTCAACCACCACCTAGTCGCAGCCAAGCCGGGATTGGCTAGAGCAACACGTGCGGGCAAGGCCGGCTCCCGCGATTGGCGGGCGCCTCACGGAGGGCGCCCTCCATTGGTGCCGCTCGCTGCCGGCGCGGGACGGGCCGCGCTCTGATTGGCTGGGCGGAGCGGCCGCACCTTGCGCCTCGGCGCCCGCGTCCCCGGCTGCGCATGCGCAGCCCTGGGGAAAAAGCGGCCGCGGCCGGGGCAGCGGGGCTCGCCGCCGGTAATCCGCCCGCCGCGGGCATAGGAGTGCGCTGGGCTCGGCCGCTGCTGCGGCCCTGCGCCGGGGTGGGCGGGTTTGATAACGGGGGG